>VDFB02364956.1:0-78959 GCA_007258455.2 Sequoia sempervirens
CAAGAACAATATAAGACTGAGTTTGCACAGAAACTTCAAAGATGAAATCTAACTGATGAACAACATAAAAGGAACAACTAACTAACTAACTACGATACTTACTAAGTGGGCCCCCTTAGCAAACATCAACTAATTATGCAAGCTAGACTCAACTTCATCAAACTTTATTCATAAACTCAGAATGATATACATTTTTCTGTTCATATGAAAACTAACAACAAACTTTGTCTCTTGTCATACAGATTCTACTCTTTATTATCATACTAAATCTTACATGATATATTTCTATCTCCCTATGCTTCTCTTACTTGTTCACCCGCACAGGAGGAACACTTATTTAAATCAGGAAAACAACTAACTAACTAACCCTAACAGAGAAAGACATGGATGTAAAATGTATCCCAAAATCGAGGAACATACTTCATAAATGAGTTTATTCGTTCAACCCAATCCAGAGAGAATCTAGCACTCCACTCTTTCTAGATTAACCGATATTTAAAATCCTTCCTAACAGTTTCAATCAAAGATTCTTTGCTAGAGCTCCCTCGAAGTCATGTAGGAAATAGACTTTACTGCAAGGCCAAGATCGGCTGTGCTTGACTCGATCATACTTTCTCCAACAACCTACGAAACACAAGGTAATAGATGCGAAAGAAAAGGCACATGGCACATACACAATATCCATTCATTAATCACATATTTAAATCTATTTCATCATTCAAAAACTGCATGCGTTATACCAATCATTTAGGGAGTCAAACGGGGTAATAAATATAGATAATTCAACATGATAGGCTACAGGAACATGAAAGTGTATTGCTACAGGATATCCCCCAATAAAAGGTTTCAAAAGAGTTAAACAACCATGAACAACAAAAGTAAAGGTATTAAAAGTACATCATGATATCCAAACTATGAGCATATTTTGGGCTCATCACCATAAATTTGATGATTCCATGATGTTAAAATTGAGTGAACAGTATAACAAGAAGGTAAGAAGAAAGTCAATCTTAAGAAAAATAAGATTTAAAATTAAACATGTTTACCTAAAAACATATTAATCAGATAAGGAGATTTTAACCCTATCTTACCATTTCTACCCCACCACGAGCTGTCACTTCTTTGTATAGAAGATAGAGATCCAAATCCTTGCCTCCTATTATCGGGATACTGCACATTGAAAACTTGAGCACCTTAAATGGGATTCACCTTGCTAGGTTCATTTAAATTTTCTTTTTATACAAGTTAACCACACAAATGTGTTAAAGATTAAGAACGAAACAATTCAAGGACATCCTAACTATCAAAAGGTTGCATATAACAGATACGAAAATAGTGACCACAAGCATAATTGAACATATTAATTTCCAGCAATTGAAAAATAAAAAACATATATCGATGTTTCCTAACAAAAACTAGTATATCCTAGACAAGAATAGAAAAAAGCATATGCTTTTCCATGCAAAAGCATTGTATAAAAGACCAATATACCAAATGAAGTGACATGGAATTCACCCTATAGTTACAAGTTAGCATTGTCATCCACTGATAGTAGGCTTTTCCATAACATTGTCAAATACCAGCCATTCTAATGCCCAATAATCAAAATTCATCCACATATTGAAAGATGCCAATAGTGTCGGTAGTTTCTCGCCACCTGTAATGTTCATGGTTCTCCAGAAGTTCTTTGCTTTTGACATAATTTGAAGGGTTTTACAAATTTTCAACATGAAAACTCGAATGGTGCTTCTACCACTGTCCATCGAGCATTCTAGTGCTCATGAAAGAGATTTCCTTGGCTAGAACCAAAGAGCATTTTGGATGAACAATCATGGTAGAATAATTTAGAATAGAGAAACCCTAAAGGAAAAATTTATAGAGGTGCCAGATTGGATGCAAATTCTAGTGCTGATGAAAGAGATTTCCTTGGCTAGAACAAAAGATCATCATGGTGTCAATGAAACAAATAAACAAGAACTAGTATTCTCCAATGGCTGATTGGTCCCAAACATAAACCACCGAAATGCTTTGTATGAAATAAAAACCAAAGTAGTGACTAAAGAGAAAATCAACACATGTATGAAAGATACTATTAGACATATGAAAAGAGGATAAGGATACAAAGGCATTGATGAAGATGGAATGTGAAAAGAAAAGATGATGGAACTGCAAGTTTATCATATATCCTGTTTCTTAGACACATTAGTAGAACTTTGAAGAAGTTAATGCTGCTTAGATTTGATGAAGATGGCAAAGGAGAAAAAAGGTTAATGGAACTTGAAGTTTATTAATTAGTTAATGTAATCAAGGTTAAAATTATCAAGGTTGGGCAATAATGCATATAAATCAAAGCCTCATAAACAATGGAGCACAAACAAATAAGCATAAAGACATAAAACATAAAACAATATTATCAAATCTTCATGCTACCATTGATTCACCTTCATTGCATTTCTCCATTTTGTTTGAATATGATGATTTCCCTTAGAGATTTTGAGTATGCAATAATGGCCTATGACAATGACTAAGCAAAATATTGAAGATTCTAAATGACTATAGATGCACTTGACTTGATGAATTGATAGCTAGGTAGCAAGATGACTATAGAAAGCTTGTAGATTCTCCAAGATGTCTAAGATGAAGAAATGACAATGATAGAAGTATTTTATAGGAAAGTCAATTTTGAATGAATGGATGAGATTGATTGTCAATGATCAATGGCCAAGAATGAAGATGAGGTATGGACTAGGGTTAGGGCAACATTATATGGATTAACTGTCAAAATTAAATTATAAATAATTTAATCAATGGTGGAGGTTAATTGAGACATGGATAGATAAAGACTTGATGTGGAAAATAAGATTGGCACGGGTAAAGAGGTGATAGGAGAAATTAAATAATTAAAAATATTTAATTTAGGTGGCCAATGAATAATAAAAAATATTGTCATATTCTTCTATAATTATTTAATTATAGAAGAATATGACAAAGAGAATTTTTGAATTAAATAATGATTTAATTCAAAATTCAAGAGAGTGGACCAAATTTATGAGTGAAGAGACCAAGGAATATTTAAATAATTAAAATAATTATTTAATTATGGTGGAAAGTGGTATAAAAATTAAATAAATAAGAATTTATTTAATTCTAGAAAGAAGGGGACTTAATTAGTGACATAATTAAATAAATTAAGGAGGAAAAAGGATAGAAATGAATTAGTTAAATAATTAAAATTATTTAATTAATAAAAGTCTTATGACTTTACAAAATAAGAGACGAAAGGGGGAATGATGAAGAATGTAAGAGTCACAAGTCTAGGACAATTTTTTTAGTGTCTACATTTTTCCCCTCTTTGATAAAATGCATTCTATCACGTTGTGTCAAAGAAAAATTAGTCAAAACGTGCCCCAGTGATAGCAAGGTAGACCTCTGCCCCCTCGTTTTTTTTTTGCAAATTTTTGAAAATAAAAATAAAAATTGTAAATTGTTTCAAAAAGTCAAATTAATAGGCAAGAATTTAATGATGGTGAGAGAAATGCATTTCAAGACCTTCAGGTTGGACATAATGAATTTTCAAGGCTTTGACTGGGCAAAACCAACACAAACCCTATTAAAACCCTAATTTTTAGGAGGTATAAATAGAAAATTAGAGGGTAAAAGGACTCATTTGCACATTTGGAGATTGGAGAGTGAGGACCTTTGAGTGAAGATGTCACCTATTCCCCACAATGAGCATTGAGTGTACCATGTGTAGATCTTCAGATGACTAGAGGGCGTAGGAGAGCAAGTGAGTATCTAGAAATACTTTGTCAATTTTTCATTTCACGCATTTTAGGTAGTAGGAAAAATTAATAGCCAGTTGTGTCATTTCGCGTTAGTTGCAAGTGCTATCGCGATCGACACAATTGCCTATGATTCAGTGCAATTGTTTGTGATTCAACACAATTGTCTAGAACATGCTTAGGGTAGATTGGGTTTTGAAATTTTGTGCTGCAATTGATAGAAATTGATGCATCCATGGTTTGTTCAAATGCAACTGCGAATGTGCGATGCAAGTGACTATAATTGTGCACAATTGAATAGGGTTTATTGCAATTTCCTTAAAAGTGACACAACTATAGTTTTAGTCCACATATGATTAGGGGTTGTACGCAATTGCGCCCCTGCAGTGCATCTACAAAAGTATATGACGCAAGTGTGAGGGAGTGACACAATTGATAAATTGTGTGATGCAACTGATTGGTAAATATTTTTCCCTAGGATAACACTAAATTCTTGTCATGACATGTGCCAAATAGGTTTAGATAATCTGCTTCACTGACATATTGTTTGTCATTTTGACCATAGACTAGACATGATCTGATCTACACATGAGAGTCATGGTCACCAGATAGATACTGATTATGGGACCAGTTGATCAACACTTAAAAGCATAGGTTGTGGCATCTTGGCTTATTCCATGTGACATTTATGCCTGTCATTAGGGAAAATAGGGGGATGCTGACTGCACTGGTTGTTAGATGGCATTCAAAGACATGTTTGTTTCATCTAACGAGGGGAGAGGCCACTATCACATTAGTGGATGTTTATAGGATCCTGATATTGTTTATCTGAGGTGAGTGGGTCAGATATGATCCAAGCCGAGGATACCAAGCATTGACCAGATATTATGTTTATGAGTATGTATGGGACCTAGTAGTGGATTGATATGAGATTAGGTGGGAGACTTTTGCAAATCGGTACGAGCAATTTGACTATGTATTGTGTACACTGATTGTCAGGGTTGTTATACTAGATAACTGAGAAAATGGTTTTCCAGTTGGGTGGGGGGAGATGCTTGTGGGGATGATGGCCAGGGATACCTTGTATGCATGGGAGCCTTGGTTATTGGTGATTATGTACTTTCTGTTGTATGACATAGCTTATTGGAGTGGAAATTCTATGAGTTGTGTTGTTACACTTCTGATGATCTAGGCTTGGGAGCACATCGTAGTGTTCTATCTACCAATTGGTCACTAGTTGGGGGCCAACATACCATATGCATATATGTATAGAGGTGTAGTGACACACATCTATGTTAGGGATGTGGGGTATTGGCAGCATGGCCTTGACATTTTGGCTAGCTTCATTTGGAGACCTTGGAGGGATTGCACATAGTGGCTTGATGAGGATAAACATTTGTAGTGCTGTCGGTAGCCAAGATACCTGATTGGAAAAATAGTCCAATTGCAACATATCATTGAAATTTATTTGCTAGATAGGGTGCTTCGGTAGTTTGGTGAGCAACAGGGGATACCACAAGGTATTGTAGAGTTTGCTTGGTCATCGAGAGAGGTAGCATTATGGGGCCTAGTGATTGCACTGATGATAGTGGAGCAAGGCATGGATGGTTTACAAGAATTTCCATGAGCATGGAGGGGTGGACCTACAGATTCAAGGACCATAGTCAAGTATGATGCTTGGTGGTAGGAACATAGGACACAACCACTAACAAATCCTAAGAATCCAACACTTGTAGTGTGGCGAGGGTGAGGCCCACGAGCCCTAAGGGGAGGAGGGAGAGGGGGAGGAGATGGAGGATGAGGAGGTGGTAGGGGTGATGACGGTAGAGGTGGAGGCAAAAGACAAAGACGAAGGTTGAGGAGATAACGTAGGCCACTTTTTCCTGTTTAGGAGGAGGGACATGAGGAGGAGAGGGCTGCAAGGGAGGAGAGGAGACAAGATGAGGGGCAACAGGATATGGAGATAAAGGGAGAGCAACTAGAGGCTAAGGGTGAGCAACTAGACATACTAGCAAAAGTGGTTGCTATGGAAATAGAGCAACCAAAGGTTGGGGGACATGAGGAGTAGCCAAAGGAGGAGGATACGATGGGTGAGGCAAAGTGCATCCACCAAGAGAGGATTGTTCCTGGAGATGAGGACTTTGAGGATATACCTATCAGGGGTGAGGAGGAGGATAGGGATCGGGAGATACAAGGTCTATAGGGGAGGATATAGGCTCTAGAGGTTGAGCTCCAAATTATGCAGATTGAGAGAGATGGACTTTGTCTAGAGCGAGATACTCTATGGTCGAAGAGGGATTTGGTAGTGATCCAAGCTCATGATGTAGAGAAGAGGGTTATTGATTTCACAGCTGCATGCAGAGAATCTATCGCTAACACATCGCATGCACTAATTAGAGAGGGGAGGCGAGAGCAGTACTACAAAGATCTATATGAGGTCATCATTGTTGAGTGTAGGGCACCTAGTGCATCAGTGGCATTGAGTAGTGGTCAATCCCATAGCAGATGATCACATAGTCAATCTCACAATAGGGGAGAGAGTAGTGGTGGAGTATCAGGTGTTGGAAATCATGTTAGTGTTCACATATTTAATTATGTGTAACAAATATTATAATGTGGGTAGTTGTTTGTGATAATAATAATGCAAGTTGTTATTACAACTCATGTAGAGTATTTGTAAGGATTTGGTTGTTAAAACAACTAATTATATTTAGAAGAGTTGTTATAGGAGGCTTCCTATAAATATGTAATATGAATTGATTGAAAATAATAAGGAAGCACATATTGTTTTAAATTAAATCATTAACAGCTTCATCTGCCCATATTTGCTGATATGGTATCAGAGAAAAATTGATTTTGTGCCTATTCATTAGTGATATGAGTTGATCTCTTCTCATTAGAGTGGTGCATCTATAGAAAGTTTGGCGGAGCAATAGCCATGTATTATGGAAAACCAATGGAATCCGTGAAAATGTACTAAGAAGAAATTGTTGTTGATTCACTGTCCTGGAGCGGCTCTCACGACTTCATCTCTAAAGCTTTCTAAGGTTCGATGAAAACATTTCTCTTGTGGAGCAGCTTGATTGAAATCAATTCTCTGTGGTGTTCTCCCCGTGAATGGAGTCTTCATGCAGAGATTTCAAGTCAATATTGAGGGCGTTGTTTCATTAGATTTGTCCTCATTGATGGATAACGTGGAAGTAATTTGGGTTGGTCTTCACCAAGTGTGTCCAAGCTACAGTAGTGGAGTCTCTCTATCGAGCAACGGTTTTTATTATTGCTGAGGCACATGCATTTTTTGACATAGTGAAAATCGATATAGGCCCTTGTTATTAAGCATGCACAGCGGGCCTGGCATTTTTGGACCAGTCGGATGTGAATATCCCACTTTCGAATTTGTGTCTAAGCTGTGTGAGTAAAGCGGCCGCTCATCGACAGCAGCCTGTGTATTGATCGAAGGTGGTAGCTTCTTTGGCCAAGGCGGTCTTATGCCTAAATAGGGCCTGATATCCTTGAAGATCCAACGTTTATTGTATG
Source organism: Sequoia sempervirens (assembly GCA_007258455.2). Taxonomy (NCBI): domain Eukaryota; kingdom Viridiplantae; phylum Streptophyta; class Pinopsida; order Cupressales; family Cupressaceae; genus Sequoia; species Sequoia sempervirens. The sequence continues at coordinate 7,320 of VDFB02364956.1, forward strand.
CTTCATTTTCCTTGGCCTTACTGTTGCAGGCTCGTGACTCTTGCAAGGCGCGTATCAAATGCATTGCTAGCGTATTATTTTTCATACATTTCATATCAATAGTGTTTATTGTGGTTCTATTTTCTTGAATCAGCTTGTGGAGATCTCCATTTAGGCTGGCACCGTACACCTAGTCTTATTATATTGACTTCTAGTAGTTTGTATGGACCCGATCATTGCAACCTTGGAAAATTTCATTGTGCTGTGAACACATATGCTTGATCGGTGGTTCATCATTGACAGCTAGCGTCTTTTGTTTGGCGGCTCCATCATAGTTTTGGCAAAGCTTGGATCGTTGTGCTTCAGTGTGATTCATTTTTTATTGGCCATGATTTATTTATGCTTTGGGCCTATTTTTTCTTCTAAACTTTAGAATATCTAAACTTTCTATTGAAAATGTTTACACTCACATTTCCATCTAGGGCTTGTGATATGAGGATAGTTAGGGTTTGCATTAAGAAATTGGTTCTAGGTCATGTTAGTCTAAAAGTGAGTCAAAGTACATTGAAGTTTAGTTATTATCATTTGAGTGCCTCTAAGTGTCATTGAGTCAAGTTATATTATTTTCTTTAGAATAGGGGTCTACTTTTATAAGTTTTTAGTTGTCATGTCAAAGATATCAATTTATAAAAATTATTCAAATTATAATTAGAGTGCATGATCGGTGGTACCCGACACTCTTTGTAAGAAGTTCAAATCAAGGGGGGAGGATATATTCTTTCCTCATAATTAACGAAATAAGTCTCAAAAGCTAAATTTGCTAAGCAAGTAGCAAATATAATTGGAGGCAGGAGGCAATGGAGGAAGGAGGACAATCATTATCCTCTCCTCAGTCACCAACGATGGGGCCACTCATTAGCTTTGGTGGCATTTTATTTTCTAGTATGCAGCATGATATGATTTGTTTTTCAGTGTTATAGGTTGTCTGAATAAGTGGAAATTTCACATTGTGGGGGGAATAATGCATAATGTTCCATTCCTAGTTTGTGATATGTATGTTTATTTATATTTCTTCCCTAATGTACAAGCATAGTGGTGAACAAAAGCACCAGTGTAATGCATTTCATGGATCTTGAAAGGGTTTGTGGGAGGATCCAGAAAACCACACGATGTGGACACTTGATGGGTTCTTGTTCACATCAAGGTTTGTTGTAAGCCTGTTTAAAACCATGGAAGGAGAGAGACTTTCATTTGAATCAAGATCATGAGCCATAAGAGTTGGCCTAATTCAATTGGAAGTGCTAAGGTGGAGAATGTGGACATCATCATTGTAAATAGTTGTATAGGAAATCAACTGACTACAAAGATTCTCTAACTATCGAACTTCTTGGAAGTATGGTCAGCCGGTGATAAGTTCACTGGAAGTGAAAGCGGGATAAGTTCTCATATGTAGGTGATCATGTGCAATAAGATGCAGAGAATAGTATGCATACCTAAAAGTATGCATAGGAATACAATTTTGTTTCCAAGTTTTGTGATGATCTTACTCTCCATGTTCACACTAAGGGGGGATGTTGGAAATCATGTTAGTGTTCACATGTTTAATTATGTGTAACAAATATTATAATGCAGGTAGTTGTTTGTGATAATAATAATGCTAGTTGTTAATACAACTCACGTAGAGTATTTGTAAGGATTTGAGTTGTTTAAACAACTCATTATATTTAAAAGAGTTATAGGAGGCTTCCTATAAAATAGGATATTCGAATCCTATAAATATGTAATATGAATTGATTGAAAATAATAAGGAAGCATGTATTGTTTTAAATTAAATCATGAACAGCTTCATCTGCCCATATTTTTTGATATCAGGGCCTTATGACAGACCATCACCCTCCGGGGAGCATGGCAGCTTAGGATAGACCCTACTTTGTCTTATGTATTTTGACACCTGTATTTTATCCATCAAGCTTGTGAGATTTTATTTGGGAGATACATTATGATATTGTACTATGACACATACATGTACTTGGGGAACATATTGTTGGAATGCCATGCCATTTGGATTGATTTTTTTTGGATATACATATCAGCGAGCTATGGCCACAATCTTTCATGATTTTATCCATACCCTCGTGGAAGATTATGTGGATGACCTCTTAGCCAAATCATTGTCAAGGGGTGATCATTTATGAGTGTAAGACATAATTTTCAAGAGATTAGAAGAATACAAAGTACAACTAAATCTGAAGAAATGTGTGTTTGGAGTAACAATTGGAAAACTACTTGGGTACATTGTCTCTAGAAGAGGTATTGAGGTTGACCCTACCAAAGTAAAGGGTATCATAGACATGCCACTGCCAACCAACATAAGCTGATTGCAAACACTCCATGGCAGATTACAATCCATAAGGTGGTTCATTTTTCAACTAGAAGATAAGTGTCAACCATTCTAGTAGTTGCTAAGAAAAGGAGTGCCATTTATGTGGACAAATCAATGTCAAGTGGCCTTTCATAAAAGATTATCCATTAACACCACTAGTTCTAATGCCTCGGGTATTGATGGTAGACATACCATACTCTATTAGAAACCACATCACCATTGGGGGCACTACTAGCACAAAATGATGGTGATGGCAAAGAAAGAGAAATTTACTATATTAGCCACACGCTTGTAGGATATGAGCTCAACTACAGTCCCATTGAATGCACCTACCTTGCAATAGTTTTTACCACTCAAAACATCAAGAATTACATGTTAAACCATCAAATGAAGCTCATAGCCAACATTGACCCCTTGAATTATATCCTCAATAAAGCAACTTTGATGGGATGGTTAACCAAATGGGTAATGATACTAAGTGAATACAATGTGGACAATATCTTGAGCGAAAAGAAATAAAAGGACAAGTTATAGCCAACCAAATCATTGATGTTCCCACTATAGAAGACCATCCTTTGCTATCAAAATTCTCCAATGAGTTTATATTCACACTAGACACTTCAGTCGCATGGAAGTTATATTTTGATGGATCTCAGACAAGTCATGGTTCAAGAGAAGGGATACTATTCATCACATCCCAAAAAGATACTATACCAAAGTAATTTGGAATCTCTCTCTTTTACCAACAAAATAATAGAGTATGAGGCACTACTTATAGGAGTTCACATGACCATCAAATGGAAGATCAAAAGCCTTCAATTTTTATGGTGACTCGAAGTTGGTTATTTGACAAGCCATTAATGACTATGACACAAAGTATGAGAAGCTCACTCTTTACAAACAAATGGTTGATATTTGTAAGAAATATATTGATGACATCGTCTTTTGTTTGGTTCCCAAAATCCAAAATATGGTATTCCATGTAATGGCTATGATCGGATCTCTCTTGGGAATTCCAAATAATGTGTCGTAGTATGCGTTCTTGGTAGAAAAACTCTTGATCCCAACCTTTGACATCCTCAATTATGAGATGGTATGCAAACTTGTTGGCCCTGATTCAACTTATTACAAAGATGTCTACGACTACCTACATGACCAAGTTATCCCTCCCGACTCATATACCAATCAACGTAAGAACTTCATCTGTAAGGCTATTAGATAGGCTATCATCAATGACACTCTTTATCACCAAATCCTAGAGAACACCCTCCCAATATGTCTTTATATTCATGAAGCACAAACAACCTTATGAGTACACGAGGGTATATGTGGAGCTCACTCAAGTGGTCCTACTCTAGTTAAGAAGATCATGTGAGCTAGATACTATTGGCCAACAATGGAATGTGATGCATACCACTTTTTTAACATGTGTAGATAGTGCCAAATACATGTAGATCTTATACATGAACTAGCACAAGAACTCCAACCAATCACATCACCATGGACCTTCGCCCAATGGGGTCTCGACCTCATAGGTAAAATCCATCCCACCTCATCCAACATGGCCATAAGTTCATTATCACAATGATTGATTATTTCATGAAATAGATATAGGCTATCCCTATGATGTACATTACTACCAAACAAATATCTAAATTCATCCTTAATTACATCATTTTTCGGTATGGTGTCCCACAATCTATCATTACTGATAATGGTTGTTCATTTAAGGGCCAATATGTTCTTAATTATATGAAAAAATTCCACATCCAACACCACTTCTCCACTCCATATTATCCCCAAGATAATGACCAAGCTAAGGCATCCAACAAGACCATCATCAAAATCTTGAAGAAGACTATGAATGATGCTATCATGACTGAAACCTCCAACTCAATCCCACCTTATGGGCTTACCACACTAGAAGTTACACTCCCACAAGAGCCACACCATATTTCTTAGTCTTTGGTTCTGAATCCATCCTTCCTATTGAGGTCGAGTTGCTTTCGCTGAGCGTATCGAAGCAAGAGATTATTGATGATGAGGAATGTCATGTATCTAGATTGCATGAGTTGGAATTGCTAGATGAATGAAGAAATAGTGCATTGGTTCACCTATAAGCTTATCAAAACTATCTTCTTTGTAGTTATAATAAGAAGGTTTTGGTTAGACACTTTGGCATCGGTGACTTGGTCTTAATGAAAGTTCCTAAGAATCAAGTAGAAAGAGAGAAGCCTAGTAAATTTGATCCTAATTGTTTGGTTTAGTACATCATAACAATAGTATATTGATTTTGTGCATATCATCTTTCAACCCTTAAAGGTGAACCATTGTTAGAGCCTATCAATAGCCTGCACTTGTGAAAATTCTAGACCTAGCTTCAGAGAGCCTTTGTCAAAAACTCAAAAATACAAAAAAAAAAAAATCAAAAAATTTGTCACCTTGATGAAAACCTAGCAAACAGGTGTCTTATGTGACCACCAAAAAAAAACAATTAGGAAAATAGTAAAGAGAAATAATTCATCCAATAGTGAAAGCCACTTCGCTGGCACTTTGGATAAGTACCATGGTGAAAACCTAGCAATCAGGTGCCAATTTCTAGTTAGTCTTTGCCCCATCATCTACTATAATTCTATCTAGATTTCCATCCTCACTCATAATAAATTCACCTACACATTTTATCTCACCATCCATAATAACACTTTGTTGTCCTTCCCATTGCTTGGAATGGTTGACATTTCACATCTTTTTCCTTCCATACCCATCCATGATAAGGCTTATCTAATTCTATCCCTAATAAGTTGGTCTTATACCTAACTGGGGGCAAGTACTTAACTAATGTCTTCAATGGATCGTAGACTTGGTATTGGAGGTCATTATGTCAAAAATCCAAAAAAATAAAAAATAAAAAATCCAAAAAAATCAAAACATGTCAAACATCCAAAAAAAAAAAATCCTCAAAAATACAAAAGCATCCAAATAACCTTCAAAATCCCAAAAATAGTGTCAAGTCATGTCAATTCAAAGATAGCCAAATTATGTTGCCTCTATGACTCCATGTAGGCAAGCCCATCATCAATGAGCCCCCAAGGCACTAGGTTAGTCCTTAGGGTTTGTCAAATAAAGTCAATCATCATTCATAATAAAGTATCTTTTGGTTGATTCAAGGTTGAACTATGACATCTCTTTGCATGTGTTGTAGTCAAGGCCATCACTGACGATCCCCCAAGGCACTAGGTTAGTCCTTTAGGGTTTGTTAAGTTAGTCACTATCCATAACATAATCAATCAGACACCATGATCAGGCACAAACAATCATATTAGTCTTAGAAAAATCATGGAGCAATCAGAGAAAAACTATCCAACTCACCTTCAAACCAGATCAGTCAATTTCCTAATTAGTATTAAATCAACAATTACCAATCAATCAATGGTATTATATAAGAAATGGAATTGTCAAAACCAAACTTGGTGTCTTATATGACGTAATTCATTTCTAGAAACCAAACCTAACCTTATCGTTTGTGATGCAGGAGCATCCAGTGGTGTAAGGGAAATCCTACATCACCCAAAAATATGTTTTCCTTTGTTTCCTTTTGTTAGCTTTTTGTAGATGTTTTTGCATTTCAGGATACCCTTTTCATCGAATAAGAGTTCCCAACTTTCATTTTCAGGATACCCTTTTCATCGAATGTTGTTTTGGCTCCAAGACTAAAAATGAGCTATTTATGGGGGTTTTTTTAATTTTTGGTAGCTTTTGGGGGAAAAGATGGCATACGATGAAAAGGGGAATTTTTGTAGTTTCTGTAACTTACATGAATTGCATAACTCAAGGATTTGAGATCCTTTGCATGTAATATTTTCATATTCAGAATAATAATAATATTATCTTGTTGTGTGTGTGATTTCTATGTCTCAGGTTAGCACCCTCGTTAGGTGGTATCAGAGTGGGTTTTCTTGAGTGTGTGGACAGATTGTTGATCATGAGGCAGTTCGCACCAGGACCGTGGTTGTGGGTTCGAGATATTCAAGATGCCTCCAAGAGTGATGCCTGGTAGGTTTGGTGTTGTTAGAGGTGGCATAAATGTTGTTGGAAGAGATCCATTGGCGACCAAGGGTTTCAAATCCCTCTAGAGACAAATTGATGCATTGCAGGAACATATGAGAAGAGGGTTAAACCTAAGAAGGAGGGAAGAAAGTGATGATGAAGAAGAGGTGGAATATTCAGATTTAGAAGAGGAAGAAGAAGTAATTGATCAAGATCAAATGCAGTTGATAAGGGCCATTTCAAATATTGGAAAAAGACCCAGAGTAGAAGTTCTTAGTTATTTCGGAAGTCTGAACCCAGAAGAGTTGATCGACTGGATCAATGAGCTAGAAGAGTATTTCGACTTTGAATAAATAGAGGACCCAGATCGAGTTAAGTTTTCAAAACCAAAGCTGAAGGGTGACACAAATATTTGGTGGAAAGAGGTCCAATTAGAGAGAAATAGAAGAGGAAAAGGAAAGATCGGCAGTTGGAATCACATGGTGGAGAAACTAAAGAAGTAGTTCATACCAGTGGACTACGAGTTAGATCTGCTAAAGAAATTGCAAAGGTTGAAGCAAGGAAATAGATATGTTAAAGAATACACAAATTATTTTCACAAGATGATCATCAGAACGGGCCATGCAGAGACAAACAAGGAGAAGGTAGCCTATTATCTTAATGGGTTATAGCCGATCATTCAAGAGGAGCTAAGCCTTGTCAGAATGACCACCATTAAGGATGCGTACTAGTTTGCTTTGAGAGTTGAAGAGAAGTTAAAAAAAAAATTTGATAGCAAGCAAAAAGGACGAGGATGTCAAAGTGGAAGGGGTAGTGGAAGTACTTCTAGAAGCGGAATTGAGGATGAGAAGAAAAATGAAGATGTAGGTACCATCCAAAGCCAAAAGAATGATAACTTCTACTACCCTTGTGATTAAAACAATGGCGATCAAAGTGGTAGAGGATGAGGAAGATCTAGAAAAGGACTCAAAAGAGGTGGTTTTAGAGGAACTTGTTTCTAGTGTGGTGAAGAAGGGCATCAAGCCTATCAATGTCCACAGCACCAAGGAAGGATAGAAAAAACTTTGGAAGGTCATGCAAGGGTTGCACATGTAGATGAGGAGGCTTAATCTGAGCATTCAGATGATGCTGAAAGGGGAGAAGCCCTAGTGGTTAGAATAGCCTTGCTGACTAAAGAAAAGGAGACATAATAGAGGAAGAATATTTTTTGCACAAGGTGCAAATGTGAAGGAAAATGTTGTAATGTCATTATTGATAGTGGAAGCACTAGTAATCTGGTGTTAGAAGAGATGGTTATGAAGTTGAAGCTAAAGAGGGAAAGGAATCCGCATCCATATTAGATTGCCTGGTTGCAAAAAGACCACAAATTTCTAGTCAATGAGCAGTTCCTGGTGAAGTTAAAGATTGGGAGCTATCATGATGAGGTACTCTATGATATCATCCCCATGGATGCATGTCACATGTTGGGTAGATTGTGGAAATTTGACACGCGAGCTATACATGATTTCCATGCAAACACTTATTGCCTAACGAAGGATGGAATCCACATAAGTTGAAACCCCTTAAGGAGGATGAAGAAAAGGTATGCAGTAGTGCTAGAGTTTGTTATATTAATGGAAGGAAATTTTTAGAAGGCATGAAGCATGAGCGTATGTGTTATGCATTGATTCCTAGAATGGATAAGGAAGATAGTGAGACGTTGCTAGTAGAAGTTTCTGGATTATTGAATGAGTTTCAAGATATTGTTTATGATAATGTACTTGAGGATTTACCACCAGTGAGGAAGATCAGTCATTAGATTGACTTGATCCCTAGAGCCAGTTTTCCAAATAAGGCAGCTCATAGAATGATTCCAGCAGAAAATGAGTTGAACAGACAAGTTCAGGAGTTGAGAAAGGGTTTGATTTGAGAGAGTCTAAGCCCATGAGCAGTACCTACAGTACTAGCACCAAAGAAGGATGGGGAGTGGAGGATGTGTACAGACTCCTGGGCTAGAAATAAGATAACAATCAAGTATCAATTCTCTTTGCCAAGGATGGATGACCTGATGAACTATTTGAGTGGGGCTCAATACTTCACAAAGATCGATCTGAAAGAGTGGATATCACTAGATCTGGACTCGAGAGGGAGATGAATGGAAGACTTCCTTCAAGATAAAAGAGGGCTTGTATGAGTGGTTAGTCATGCCTTTTGGACCAACCAATGCATCGAGCACATTCATGTGGCTCATGAACAAGGTACTGAAAGAGTTTCTAGGGAGTTTTTTTATTGTGTATTTAGATGATATTTTGATATTCAGTAAGTCACTGGATGAGCATTTAATGCATATTTGTAGAGTCTTTGAAAAGTTAAGAGAAGAGAAATTGTTGATTAATCCAAAGAAGTGTAGTTTTGTGAAGGAGTTAGTGTACTTGGGGTTTGTTGTCTCGGTGGAAGGTCTCAAGATGGACCCAGAGAAGGTGAAGGCTATTCTAGAATGGCCTACCCCAAGAATTGCTACTGAGGTGAGATCTTTCTATGGTTTGCCAGATTTTATAGAAAGTTCATTAGAAACTTCAGTAGTAATTGTGCACCCCTGACTGAAACAATGAGAGGGGATAGAAAGGAGTTCAAATGGAGCACAGGAGCAACAAAAAGTTTTGATTTGTTGAAGCAGAAGGTGATAAAACAGCCTGTTCTAGCCCTCCCAAATTTCAATAAGGTGTTTTAGGTGGATTGTGATGCCAGTGGTTGTGCCATTGGAGCAGTGTTAAGCCAAGAAGGTAAGCCCATTGCCTACTTTAGTGAAAAGATAAATGATGCAAAGAGAAAGTACTTTGTATATGATCAAGAATTTTATGCAATAGTTCAAGCATTAAAGAAATGGAGGCATTATCTATTGCTAAAGGAATTTGTTCTATATACTGATCATAAAGCATTATAGTACTTGAATAGTTAGGAAAATTAATCAGAGGCATATGAAATGGGTAGAATTTTTGCAAAGTTATACCTTTGTTTCAAAGCATAGGAGTGGGAGGTTGAATAGGGTTGGATGCCTTAAGTAGGAGGTAGACATTGTTGATGGAAATGCAGATTGAAGTGGTTTGGGTTCAATGAACTTAAGAATTTTACCCTGAGAGATCGATTTTGTAGAGGCTTGGAAAGCTTGCAAGGAGCCTGTTATAGTTGACAGGATGAAGTGGTTGGATTTCATAACCTAGATGGAATGTTGTTTAAGGGAAGTCAATTGTGTATTCAAAGGAGTTCCATGAGGGAGAACCTAATTAAGGAGAAACACAGTGGAGGAATTGCGGACATTTTGGTTGGGATAAGACCATTGCCATTATCATGAGCATTATTATTGGCCTCAGTTATCACAGATGTGAAGAAGTTTGTCGCGAGTTGCAGCATTTGTTTGATGGCTAATGAAATTGAATCAATAAGAAAACATGAAATTGAACATCGATCGGATAAAGAAAACAATAAGAAAACATGAAACTGAACATCAATCAGATAATGACAGAGACAAATGAAATAAATCCTTGATTACTTTCAATCATAACTCATAACACACTTACAAGGAGATATAATAACCATGAAATTGATGTTACTCTGTACTATAAAATGCTATATCATTATCAATCTTATATGCATAAGTATGAACTCCAAATGAAACTTAAAAAAAAGTCTCTAAAACTTTCTTCGTATTATCTTGACAAACTTCACAGTATTAACTCAAAAAATTTCAACTCCCTTTGCTACTGGTCCTAATTCCTTCTTATAGAGATGGAGAAAACAAGTTTCAAACCAGATAGCACACATGTCATAATCCTATTGGACCACTTCCAACAATATTCCCCTTTTAGTTATACTTGAGTCTTTAGGCGGAGCAAATAAACATGAGGTAGAATTAACCCCAACTCTTTCTGAAGAACAAGTCCCACCTCAAAAAACATCATTAGTTTGTTACAATAGCTTCAAAATATTCTCCATGTGCTCAAAATGCCAATTGTGAGAAAACCAAAACAACAAAACTTACAAAGCAAGGAAAGGAAAGCAGAAAAAAGTCAAAATTTGTTAATCCGCATTAGCACTATGTGCTAATCACTTGAGTTTAAGGAGAGAATAATATTTTACCATGCTATATCAAAATCCTAATCTATACTATATTCAGTCTATGTATTATTCTTCTCTTGCCCATTATTCTCCTTATTCACTTTGTGTATTTCTCCAACCAAATGTTGGATTCATCCTTAGTGGGACATTTAACATTCAATAAATCCATAACCTTAGTAATATACTGGGAGTACCTTGCATCAATCAAAATCCTAGCTTCCTTAAGAAATATATCCATTTTTTATTCAACTTCCACCATTGTATCAATGTTTCAATTGAGCAAGATGTAATCAGCGACAAACAAAGTCATCATAGCCGCTCCAAGATATCCTCCCAAATTTGTCTTCCAGGTGTCAAATGGGTCCAGTTCACCTTTAGAATTCAATATTTGAGGCATACCACGATCCTCCATCTCCTTGAATATTTTCAACTTACTCTAGAGCTATATACCCAACTTTCCATGGAAAGTAGTTATCTCATTTATTGAGTCAATATTTTTCAAGATGTCAGGAATATTTGTGGGTGCCTTGGGATCCTCATTCATTTTTGGCATCATTTGTTTCAAAGTATTTACCCTAGCAATCCAATTATTCCATTCATTTCTAAAGGCCTCATGTACTTGCAGATATTTTGTATTTTCCTCATGAATGTTCTTATATGTGGCCCATACATCATTATCCCTATGGACCAACTTGACCAACCTATGCTTCAACACATCCTCAAAAATTTCATTGGCCACCCTAATTGTTTCCAGTTTGGCTTGCTTGACATTTTCCTTCTCAGCAATTAACTTTTCTTTCAAAACATCAATTATGAGGACCAAAGTCTCCCTATCTTGTGTAGACACATCAAATGAAGAAGAAGAAGAAGGTTGAGTCCTTGTTTTCTAAGTAGCCTGAATAGTAGCTCTCATTTGATTTATCTCATTCAAGGCCTTATTATATTCCTTAACCAAGGATTCATTTTTTTTATGAGAAATATTGGAGTGTCCACACTAAGCATTGTAGCATGTGCAGTTAACTCAGCTGCCTGGATTGGAGTTATGTCAGTAGCTCTCTTAACCACTAGTTAACAAATAACTTCTTCAATAGGCCTAGCAACCTCATGTTTACTAGTATTGGGTGCCATAGACCAAATTGTAAGGGTATGCAAATTTGGACTATATCTAGAACCAAATACTTTATTCTAAAATTGATCTTCAAATATCAAAGATTAAGGATCTCTCCTAAATGCATCATATGCTATGGAAATAGTGAAATTACATCCTAGTAACAACATGATTCCACTATATTTAACAATTCTTCGAGCTTCAGTGGGAGTAATAGCTGAAATTTCAGCCCTAATCTTCTCTTTTTCTACTTTCTTAGCTTCCTCTTGCTGAGAAGGTTCAACATTGACTCGAGTTGATTCAAGTCTCTCTGTTATTTCCTTACTCCACTATTGAATCATAAACTCCTGAAATTCTTTAGTCTACCCAAATTTATCATCAACCAAAAACTCATCACACTCCCTAATTCTAGGAACATCATCATTTTCTCTGTCATACTGCCACTTTACAATCATGTTAGGAGGAACATCTGAACGATGAATCTCTTCAATATGAGGAAGGGGAAATTTATGCTCAACCTCCTCATTTCCTGACACATATTCTGCCACTTGTTCTTCCCTGACCTCCTGAACATCTTCAGGCTATTCTGGGATATCCATAGCTTGTTGTTGTCGTTGTTGCTCTAAGAGGACTTGGGCTTTGTCTACAACCTCCTTTACCTTTACCTTAAAATCACCAGATTGATAATCCCTTATCATAATAAAATCCATGTCAAAGGAGTTTGCAATTACATTTTATGGACTGATGTAGAAGGCATTCCTTTTCATAATATTTTCCTCAAGGTTTTTCATAGTTGTCCATTCCTTTTTCCTAACCATGACATCCTCATCATTTGTCAAATTTCTTAGTACATCATCTCTATATAAAAATTGATGATGTATGATGCCTAAGTTCTTTTGTCTTCTTCTTCTTTCCAAAAATACTTCTGGATCAAAAACTCTAACCTTATCTATAGGCATTATGAGATTATTCACCAAAATGCCCAATTTTTCATACCCCTCAGGGGCAAAGATCTTGAAATAAGAAAAAGTACATTGGGGATGTATTACAGAGCCCTTTTTGTCCTTTCTAAACATTTCATAATCCATAGTTCATCAATTTTCCACATGAGCTCCATGAAAGCCAATCTGTTTGAGACATACAAGGGTAAACAATGGGGTGCCACCTTAGCTCCATAAACCCTAATCAAAGTATATTTAGAATGTAGAAATCACTCGTCCCAATTATGTATTTCTATAGAGCCTAGTACATCCTTTGGGCACATAAGACTTCTAATCTCTAGAGAAAGTCTGAACCTAGGTGCCACACCCAATGACTCTAATATACCATGTCTTACAACATTGGAAAACAAAATGTAATTAGAATTGGAGCAATCTTGATCCCAAATGTATGTCCACATTTGTATAGGAATAACATTATTCTCACTGTTATTAATCTTCAGATTTAATTTCCTTTTCCACTCATAATATCCTTCCCATAAAAGCATGTGCATTAATATAGAGTAATGAGGGAAAGATAGAGGGAGCACTTCCTTTTTCAAATTGAGAAAATCCTCATGCATTCGCTTAGCAACAAAGTTAGCATAATCAAAGCTAGTGTTTCGATTATAGTCTTGGATATCTGCCACCATCACCAACAAATCAGGAGCTATTCTAACCTCAAAATCTTGTGCTAGCACTTGATTTAAACAATAGTAAGTGTTTTTGAAATAATCTTCAAATTCTTCACACTCAAAAGGATTAGCATCCTGAGCAGTAATTTTTTTCCTACTCCTTTTGTGTCACACAAGCATTACTTCTTTGAATGCAAATTTTCTCCTTTCATATTCCACATACAAGTCAACACACCTAAAAGTTGCAGTATAATTGAAATTTAACCTAAACACATCTAGCATTTTATCCTTTGTCACCTCTAGAATTATATCACCATTCTCACTCTTGATTCTCCTATCAGTAGGGTCATAGTGCCTTGCTATCTCCATCATTAAATCAACTTCTACAAACACCTTTGGAACCACTAACTTTCCAAGGTTCAACCCACATAAATAGCATGTAGAATTACTAGAATTTTGCCTATTGAAAGCATATCGAAACAATTTCCATCCACTCTGTGGCTGGAGTTTCTCACCAATTTTTCCAACATTATCAATCAACCTCATGGTAACAACAACTTGTCTTGTTGGCCTTTTACCAATTCATGATCCTCCCTCTTTGACACCTCTAGAGTTTTCTTGAATAAAATTTTATGTTTCTTTCTTTGCACTTCTAGATCTAGTGGAAGTTGCAAGGGTACTAGGCAAAGGGTTAGTCACAATCACTAGCTTAGGCTTAATTTTAGCTAAAGCATGTTGTGTTTTAAGTCTTTTAACCCTCTTCTTCTTTGGTTTCCTTTCTGGTCTAACATTGGATTCACTAGGCTCTGGGTCACTCATGCTTGTAACGCAAATGGAAACTAGGGTTTACAATTTCTTACGGCCAAATAAAACCCTTCACAATTATGACAGGACAAAACACTACTATTGAACATGACACCTTTCTTTATAATTCAGACAATGTTTAATCACCAAATTGAAATCACCAAAAATGAATAAATTGCTAATTCCACCAATTTTCCTTTCAACTTTCTAGGGAATTCACCTTACTACCTCAATTAGAAGGAAGTATCAGTTTTGCTTACCTGGATGAAAGTAGTGTCACTCTAGTTGTTGATAACTTCTGGAGCTTTCCTTGCAAATTCTGTCTTCTAGTATTCTTTCCGCTAGCCACCGAATTAGGATGCATGATAAACCAGATATCTACTTTATGTTATGGCTAAGAGTGGAGCATGTCACCATTAATAGTTGATAGTAAGCTCATGTGAGTGAACTGACAATTAGCTGTTCAATTTTAAACCTTGATCCTTGATCCTTCAGCTTTAAAACTATATCAACGGTTATTGGTCCACCTCGCCACCTTCCTTTTTGTTTTATACAAAATCCTCAGGACTTCGCCATGTTTCCTCTTCATGTAGTTGTTTTTGCTAATCATTGATTTACTTCATTCTCATCCAACTTTATCAATGATGCAAAAGCTTCATGCGATAAAATCTTAGCCCTTAGATCTATGACCAGTTTCCCAATCACATTCATCTCCATCACTCCTTGCTAAATCAACTTTGGACCTTGACTTTCATCAGCGACAAGAGATGTAAGCACTATATTTTGACATGTGGTCATGCCCATAAAAGGTTATATAAGTAACAAAAAATCATAACCTGGAAATTGGACATTCCAGCAGGCGACTAACATCTTATGGTTGTTCATTTACTTTGTCAAACCAGGGAACGTATACTTGAAATGGAGTGGCACTGTATGTGCACTAAGAACCAGTTTCAGTCACGATTTATCATAAATAAATGCGTGAAATGAATTCTACTTATGCTACAGGAATGTAATGTGAAGCCTTCTAAACTTAATCAATGCAAAAATCATAACTATGACTGAGAAGCAAACTATAACAAGGCGACAGAGGCAAAAGAAAACATGTGTGGCGAACAACACAATACATTCATTAATCACATATTAAATCTATCTCATTATTCATAAACCATATGCATTATATCAGTCATTCAGAAGGTCAAATAGGGTAATTAATAAGACACAGAGATGTTAAACTGTAGGAATATAGGAATGTATTACTACAGGATACTACCCAAAAGTCTTTAATAAAAGAGTTAAAACATCCATTAGCAATAAGATTAGAGATATTAACAATACATCATAATACTTAGATTATGAGCATATCCTGAGCTCATCATCTGCCCCCTACTTAACCTAATGATGGTCCACCAACATTAAGTTTCCTGGTTGTTTCCCTAAAATCCGTAGGAGCAGTATGGCTTTGTGGTGAAGTTCCAAATTTATAATAGAAACCCCTGAAATGTTGCCATCTTTCATATCTGTGGGTTTCTGTATCCTTATTAACATTTGTAGCTCAATAGGGGTAAAGTGGCCACATTAAAACTAGAGGTCGAAATATTAGTGGCAACCATAACTCGAACCTCTTCTGAAGACAAAGCTTTATTTACTTCTCTTCCCTTCCAAGGGTTGCTTTAAAATTCAGGGGGCTGTGAGGCTCAGATCTTCTCATCCCAACAGTCAATTTCTCCCATCTCTTTTCAATTCTAGAAGAGGCAAGCTTCCAAAATAGATATGGTTGGCCTTTGAATTCTTCATACACTTTCTTTCCGATGTCGAGTGTTTTTATTCTTTCTGCTTGATTATTGAACCCATATGCAATAGTAAGCCAAGTTTTCAGCATTGTGTAGGGATCTGAACTTTCAGGTCGTAATGGGATAGGCTCATCCCTTTCAGCTTCTTCATAGGCCTCCAATTTTCTGCCATAATTAGTTTCATTAGCCGCCCATGACATGAGTGACCTCAAGTGAATATCACCAATATAAAGAAGTGGATTCCACTCTATTTTAGAAGGAATTATCAATCCATGCAAATAAAATTCACATAAAGAATTCTTTAGCCAACTAGGGGCTACTTGGCAGGCATCATAAAATTCTTTGGCTGTATGAATAACAAGATCTAAATTCCTTGAAATTCTCATTAATTGAAACCAAAGAAATTATTCCTTTAGACACATAGCATAGACCCTAGGCGGTGGTCTACACTCCACAATCTTACCAGTTATTTTCATCATTTCATTCATTTTCTCTTTCATTTCTTGGATTTCCTATTTCTGCCTTTCAATTTCTCTTTTAAGTTTCTTCTTCTCTTCCTCCCAAAGACTTTGTTGAATTTCAGTCTTGGCTAAGTGGCAGAAACTCAAGGTTTGAAATGTGAGTGGCCTCCATGTGGTCCTAAGGTATTCCAAAATTTCAATCAAAGATGTCTTTTTATAGGCAACCACTGCTTGACAAATTGCAGGGGGTAATGAGGTTTCATTGGACACTTCCAATTGTTCAAGTTGTTCTTCCTCTTGCTATAGGAAGGATTCTTGTTGCTGCATAGGAGGAGATTGTACTTCCTCTAAAATTTTCCTAGCTGCCTCAACCAAGTCATCAAGACTTGGCATTCCCCTTTCATTACTACTAACATTGCTTCTTCAACTTCCATTGGCTTATTTTGCATTTCCTCAGAAACAATAGGTGGGCTATGTGGAACATTCTCAGATACATTATGAGAATCATCATGACTGTATTTTTTAGAGTCCTCTAAAATTATTATAACTTCAGGTTGAGCAGATATTGAGGTGACTTTACATTGTTTCTTTGCTGAAACTCTTTTTAGCAATGTGGCAACTGCAGGAGGCACTCTCATGGCTTTCCTCTTTCTGACTTGCCTAGAGGGATCAGACTCAATAGAAGAAGATGATGGTGAAACTGCAGCGGGCAAAGTGTTGTGACAAAGGAAAAGAAAAGATTTGAAATGGATTATCCCTGCCCCCTACTAAAAATTTGGCATGTGTCCACACATGTGCAAAAGGACAGGCAAAGAATGGGCGATAATGACTGATATGCACATAGCAGTTAATGAATAAATAAAATAAATAAATGATTGATAACAAAAGATGCCGCGTACCTTGTAATTAATGCTCGTACATGCTAGGAAAGATCATAATGCAACATGAAATGACGGCTGGAATAGAAACCATGAATGAGGGTAGTACAATAGGATGGATGATGTGGAAGAAAAGGAAATTAATGGCGGTGATGGATGAGAAACAGAGAACGTGGATTCCTTAAAAAGGAAACATTTATTATGGGCATGCAATGTGGAATTTAAAGAGATGCTACAGGAGAAAGATCGAAGCCTTTTGCTGCAAGAGTATCAGTGGCCACATCTGAGACAAACTGCTTCATAAATTCTTCTTTAGACACTGGTTCATGATACAACCAAAGATGGTGTTCATTAACCAGTAGCTTGAATCAGACTGGATCTATTGTAGCTAACTGAATTGAACCATTATCAAATATAGTTTCTATTTCATAAGGACCAAGCCATCTTGTGGTGAGTTTACCTTGATTTTCGTTGTACCTGGAGTCATAGAGTAGCACCCAATCACCGAAAGAGAATTTCTTAGTTCGGATATGATTGTCATGCCATTTTTTTCTTTGTTGCAGGGCAGCTTTCCTTATCTCATCCAATGCATTTAACTGCAGGAGGTGTTCCTTTTGGGATTCTAAAATATCAATGTTAAGCTAGAGAGCAGTCCTCAAGGTCTTATGTTCAAACTCTATTGGAAAAATGGTAGTCTTCCACAGAGTAACTCAAAAGGAGTGAACACTGTAGTTATTTTCCATGTTTTATAGGCCCAAACTGCTTCAGGAAGGTGACTGCTCCAATCCTTCTTGTGTAATTGGACTGTCTTTGTAAGGATTGCCTCAATTTCTCTGTTGGTAACCTCTGCCTGACCATTGGCTTGAGGGTGATAGGGGCTAGATGTTCTATGCCTAATCTTGTAGTCATTCATCAATGCAATTATTAAGCTTGATGTAGACTGAGCTCCTTGATCAGTAACAAGTTCCCTTGGGACTCCAAACTGAGTAAAAATATGCTCATATAGGAACTCAGCAACTTTATTGTCATGGGCATGTTTCATTGCTTCCACTTCCACCCACTTGGTTACATAATCAGTATAAACCAAAATGTATGATTTCCAATTGGATGGAGGATCAATAGGCCCGACAAAATCCATGCCCCACTTGTCAAAGGGACTAACTACCACTTGTGGGTTCAAGGGAATTTCATCAGACCTTGTTGGTCTCCCCATGTGTTGACATCTGTCACATTTTCTGGTGTAGGCTGTAGCATCTTTGTGTAGTGTGGGCCAATAGTATCTTGTAGTAAGCACCTTCATAGATGTTCTCTTGGCTGCAAAGTTCCCTCCACATGGCTCATCATGACAGGCATGCAAGATCTCATCTTCCCTAACACACCTTCTCATAACTTGGTTAGGTCCTATGTAGAATAAGCAGTCTGCAATCCATGAAAAGTTGAAACTTTTCTCTACCAAAAATTTTCTTTCCTTTGGTGATAAGTGTGTTGGAATTTTGTTGGCTACTAAATAATTTGCAATATCTACATACCATGGAGTTTGAGCAGCAATAAAAAATAGATGTTCATAGGGAAAGCTATCATCAATTACCTCAGGAGTGTCAGGTGTAGTTTTTTGAAGTCTTGACAAGAAATTGGCCACCACATTAGCTCAGCCTGGCTTATCAATAACTGTGATATCAAATTCTTGCAACAATAGGAGCCATCTTGCTAATCTGCCAGATATGGCAGGGTTATTCATGAGGTACCTTATTGTTGCATGATCTGTATGAACAAATATTTGGTAACTAGTGACATAATGTCAAAACTTTTTCAAGGCATACACAACTGCTAGCAATTCTTTCTTTGTGACAGTATATTTTAATTTAGGGCCTTGAAGCTTTTGGATGATGAAGTATATTGCATGCTCAATGGAATTCTCTTTTTGTCCTAAAACTGCTGCTATGACATAATCAGAAGCATCTGTGTGTCTATGAAAGGGAAAACTCCACTTAGGAACTTAGGAACTCCACTGTGGTTTCACCAACCATCCCGTCCTTCATCTTCTCCTAGAAGTAGGGTTTTATATTTTCCATATCCATTTGTACTGTGAGCATATCACAGTTCGTCATCAGCTTAAGGTACCGAGCACATTCTGCCCTGATTTCTTTGATCCATTCAATGTCTGGATCCACCTTGCTCATGATTTGTTCTAGCCTCTCCTTCCGGTTGTCAAAGTCTCGGTGCCACACATCCATCAGCCAATGATCGTCTTTCTTAAATGCAAGCTTCTTCTCCCACGTGGCTTCTAGTAACTGAAGGATAGCCTCAATCTTTGGGAGGGTGGAGTCGTAGGTCATGGGGAAATTAGTGCAAAGCTTCCTTGTGCTCTCCAGAGACTACATCAGGTCCAAGAACTTGGTTGTTCGCACAACCCAGCTAATTCTCATGTTTCTGACGTATAAGACTCATTGGAACTAGTCCTTTGTGGTCTTCTCCAAGTTCTTTCTTCTTTCCATCTTATCGATCTGCTCTTTGGAAAGCAGCTGAGGTGTGGCTGTGGATGTGGTAGGTAGGTTTTCTACTGAAGACCATTGTTGTATGTAATCTATTAACGCCGCAACCTGTTCCGTGAGCTCATCCTTTGAGATCTTATCTTGCTTTATTAGATGCACCACGGTAGCCACTAACTCCTTAAGGTTCTCAACTTTCTGCTCTCTAGTGGTGGTTCCCAAGTCAATGGTGGAGATGTTATAACTTACCCCAGTTTGGCCAATCATAGGTGTTGCAATTTGTGTCGCTCGAGACCCAGAAGCATCCATTATTACCCTAGATCAGACCTTGGGCTTCTTCTCCTTCTTCCTTATGATTTGGGCTCGAGCCAAGATGGTCTCCAACCTTTCCCTTGGGTCCTTCAGCACAGGGGTTTTTCTTTCAAGTTGCCTCTCCAACCACTTGGGCACAATAGATTTTCCCTTGGGTGAATCATAGTCACCTTCACCTTTCTCAGTCAAGACCAAGATTTATGCTTCTTTTCCCTCTGGGGATTTCCTTTCTCTCTGGCAGCATCTTCCTCCTCCTCATCAGAGTCATGGACGAACACAAGGTGTTTGATAGGCAGCCTGGTGGATGGTCGCTGAATGGGACTTTCTTTTCTTGTTGTTTCTTCTTCCTTCTTTTCCTCAGTACACTCAGCCTCAGGGCTTCTAACAACATGGGTTTCACCCTCAGTTAAATCCTTTTGAAGTTCCAGTATTGGAGATGTGGGTACTTATCATATGCCTTGATTCTTCGCCCTTGCTCCTGACTAGGTGCCACAAACAACCCGTTGTACTATCTTCGATCTGCCAAATAATAAACAAGATAGGAAGTCATATAGAATTTGGAGCTCTTCTTTACGTTGACAAATTGCTCGTGGAAGCAGTTGCTTATGATTCCTCCCCAATAAAACAAAGCCTTTGTGGTCATGTCCTTGTTTTCACACAGAATCTACTCAATGAAGTACACCATCCATTCTTGGGAGAAGGCCACGGTAGAAAGACCCATAACTCAGCTCAACATGGTCACCAAATCATGGCAATTCTTGTGGAAATCACTACGGAAGAGTTCCTGAGGAACCTTCACAGCATTGCCCCGCCTTTCCTTGAGCCAATGCAAATTTATTGATTTCTTACAATCTGTCGAATTATCATCCCACGCCGCCTAGCATTCTTCTATGGTGGGGACTTCCATCTCTTCAAATGTGGGAATATGGAAGGTCTCTATGATCCCTTCAAGCGACATGTCAACGCGAATGTATCCCTCTTTATCAATGATTGTCCTTGTGTCGGTTTGATATGCCTCCCGACAAGCCATGACCAACTCGGGAATGATGAGGGATGGAGGGAATTCGGTAGCCTTAGCTATTCCACTCTGTCTTATCAATCTTGCATTCTTTGTTGTTGGATTGACCATTACCATTTGCGTGAATTTATCAATATCCACCTAGCCTATGTTGGTGTTAGTGATCTCCTTCCAATCTATGGTGACTTTTGAGTGGAGAGGCTCGCCCTGGAATTGGTACTTAATCTGGTCCTTATCTTCCTTCCCTCGAGGGGTCCTTCCTGACTTCTTCCCCTTGTCCTTTTCGACAGATGCCCCTGAAGTTCCTACACCTGGTTCCATATATTCTACAAACAATGGCATAGTCAACACAATGGATCACAAAAGCATTCATGTTAGCCAACACCCTAAAAACAATATTTATTTCAAACAGTCAATTAAGCATAACATGACCTTTTATCCTCAGATGTTATTGATCTTTTGATTAAGGGAATTTGGATAGTTCAGGCCTAAAGGGCTAGACTTCCCTAGCAGGAATGCTGTTTAGAAGGGAAAACATGGCAAAAGGCTCCCAGAAACTCTCTTCGGTCAAATTTTAGTATTTCAAGAGGTTCACAATGAAGAGGACCGAAATTAAGCATGTGGGTCAAAGTTGGATTTCAGACTTGGGCTCATTTGGATCGATTTAGGAGAATTCGAAAGTCCCAGGCCGGAGAGCCATTAGGAGATATCAGTTTGGAATGGAAGACAGCAAATGGAAATTTGGAGATGGAACTCTGGGGTCTGGGGCCTGGCGGTGCAAAGGGCAGTCGACAGTTTGGTTTTACTTCTGAACGTTCAGGCCGGCGGTACCGGGAAGGCGCTCATCTTTCGCCATTTGCAACAGCCAACATTGGATGAAAGTCTGATGTTGGCAGCCTGGTAGTAAGGGCCTGGTGCCATGTGATTTCGCTTTGAGTTCGGCAATGATCGATTGGGCGGAGCCTAGAGGTCGAAGGGGCGAGCGAGATTTTCTCATTCGCAAAGGCGGGCGAGGACAGGAGTCCCAAGCTACAGGGCCCAGTGTGGATGAAGGCGTTCAGAGTTCAAGTGAGATCCCATGGTGAATGGTGGTTGGGAGTCTGGTGGTCAGAAGGACGGCTGAGAAGCGGGGTTGGAAAAAGGTTAAGTCGAAGTACGAAGTCACCCCAACAACAGACGGAAGGGCAGAACCTAGAACCCGGAGGGGCGGAGAGAGTTCGCCGTGAGGATGGCAGATAAATAGGCATGGAGACTCGGTGCCCAGAGCCCGAAGCTGATAAGGATGCTATGAGTTTAAATTTCCTGGCAGCAGCAAACAGGGAGGCAGAGTCTGCAGGGCGGGACGCCAGGCGAGATTCACCGTGGAGGACGGCCACGCACCTACGGAACCCCAGAAGCAGAACTCAGGGGTCTCGGGCCTGAGAGACCCAAAGGGCATTTGTTAAACTTGAAATGCCTGTGGCGAGGAGAAGGGTGGGCCCCGATGGACGGGAGGCAGGGGTCAGATTGTCATTTTGACGCAGCGATACAGAGGGTGACTTCTGATCGAGGAAGTCTAACGGCCCGAGCTCGAGGGAGGAAATTTCCGTCGGCGGCAAGGTTCATCATTTTTATTATAGACGGCCAAGGTAGGTCTCGGGGCCAAAGGGGATGATCTCCCTACGCGAAGAACGGCCTTGGCAAGGTAAGGTTCTGGATTGGTGACAAGGGCACCCACGAAGGTTTCTCAAATTTTCAACACATGGGTTTTGTGCGTGATGTCGTGTTTTATTATTTTCATGCCTCCTTATCATTTGTTATTCCTTTAAATCCTTAAAAATCACCAAAATAATACTCGAGAGGGTGAACGGAGGACCTACCTCAAACACGCAATGTGGGGAGATGTGGGATCCACCTACGGTCGATGAAGTGACGCATAGGGCGATGAACACGAACGTGTCGAAGACGGAGGGCTCCTCTAGCACATTCTCCAATCACTCTGCAACTCTGTCAAATGATAAAGGCAGATTGGAGTGGGCATTTTATACCTCTAATCACAATTAATGACCCCATTTAATGTAGGTAGGACGAGAGAAAAGTTTGGTGAGTTTGAAAATCAGTGACGGCGGTGGGAGACTCGGGGCCCGACGGCTAGAGAGGCACAAGATGGCGGCCGCTTGAAGTTTTCACTTGGTTGGAATGGCGGTGGCGAGGAGCGGGTCTGGGCCTAGAGGGCGGGGTTCTTCCAAAGATCCACTATCATGGACAATGGAATCATCACAAAATTTTGGACGTTTGGGCCCGGAGCACCTAACGGCAGACAGGGTCTCCCACATACTTCGGTCGGCAAATACGTTGGTAGGACCCGAGAGGTGGGACACTGTCAAAGGTTCGCCGTCAAGCGACGGTGAAGCACGGTCAGAACCCCAGAAGCAGAACTCCATGGTTCGAGGTCTAGAGGGCACAACACCATTTTGAGTATTTCCACAAGCTCCTAGCAAACGGAGAACGGTGGTTCAGACCGGGAGGACATGGAGTGGACACCACTGGGAACGGCAAGTTCAGTAGGGAAACCCGGCAAGGGAATCCTGAATGCCTGGGCCCGGTAGAGCCGGAGGCCATTGGCAGGGTCAAACTGCCACAGGAACTCTGCGAGGTGCTAGAACACAACAAAATTAAAAGGGGAGGGCATAGTCAATTTATGGTGGGACTTTAAAGTAATATTGACCATTCGAGACACCAAAAAGGGGGGCATGCAAAACTAGGCGGTGACGAAATGACTCGACAAGGCAAAAGAAAAGAGGGTCCTCATTCCGAATGGGGCGTGTGTGCTAAGGGCACAACGATAAGCTGCAGGAGATTCAGTTTTCAGGCTCTCAGAATTCATATTTCAATTGAGGACAACTATCTATAGTAGATGGGCTACTCAGATCAGAGTTGGACTTCAAAATATGTAAAAGCAGGTCATCCTCACTCTGAAGCAATGAAAATAGATTAGTTTGCAGCATCATTAGCTGAGCCAATGAATTGACTTCTTCAGTTTCCTCTCCCAAATCTAAGCAAATTGGTTGAGACATGTCTAGCTGAGGCTGGGCAGGTGGATATAAAGCCAATTTCTTTCTTGACTGACCATCAAAAATTGTCATATCTCCTGAACGGCATCTTATAAGAGCATCAGCTGTAGCTAACCATGGTCTACCTAGGATAATAGGATATCCTCCCAAAGTTTCCTTAGTGGAAAATATGGTGAAGTCTGTTGGGTATTCCCAAGACTCAAAGATGACAATGATATCTTCTACCACTCCATCAGGTTTTACTGTGGAACTATTAGCAAGCTGCAGGACGGTAGGTGTGGACCGAATTGTTGGGATTTTCAAGCACTCCATTATATACTTGGTCATTACATTGATGTTTGCACCAAGGTCTATCAAAACATTCTTTACTATCTGGCCATTAATATTTATTTGTACCACAGGACTCTCAGGGTTAGTATATTTTGGAATGACTACCTTCCCCAACATAATATCTGCTAACTATCCTAGAACATGAATAGTTTGGGGATCCTTTTTCTTTTGTCCTGGTTCCTTTAAACAGGCCTCCTTAATGGCTTTTCCATAAATTGGGACATCCTTAATGACTTGGAAAAGGGGAATTTGAATGTGTACATTCTTTAACTGATCCAAAATATCAAAGGTAGGCTCTTCCACAGACTTTGATGTAGTAATTTGCAATCTTTGAGGAAAAGGTGGTTTGGCCTGATGTTGCAAGATAGGTTCCTTAGAGACAGTATCTGATACAGGTATATGTTATACAGGATCAGTAGGTTGTTCAAAGGTAGAGTCTGGTATATCTGTAATGACAGGTAGTTGTGGAACAGGGAGAGTGGTTCCAGACCTGAAATGGATATCTTAAATATTCAGGGCATAGGCTGGATACTGATTGGTTTCTGCAAGATACATAGGCTACTATTGATGATGCTTATTATTAGGATTTGGCAATGGTTGAGTAGGCATAGGGGTTTATTTTGGAGGGCCATTATTTGTTGTAGGTGCTATAGGAAGTGGCATAAGAGCCAGAGGTTGTGGCTGCTAAAGCTGCAGGGAGCCAGGAGATTGGTTCTGCCATTGTTGTGGACTTCTCCATTGAGGGTTCTGCTGCCAGTTACCTAGGGGTGGAGTCCATTGTCCTTGTGGCTACTGCCAATCTCCTTGAGGAGATTTCCATTGAGGACTTTGATAGTTAGGCCAGTGTGGTTGAGAAGTATTCCAAGGTGGTGATGGGCCATATGTGGGTTGCCATTAGTTATTGTAATTAGAATAAGGATTACCAAAGTCAAAGGGTTTTGAGGCATAACTTTTCCTTGAGCCCATGGTCACCTTTGTGCAACAAAGAATATTTGGTCATCATCACTGTCTACCATCTTAAAGTCAATAGGTAACTGCTTAGTCTCCAAGTTATCCACCATCTTACATCTGCAGTCATGTTTCTTTTGTCAACTGAGATTGCTTCAACTTCATTATATTTCTTTTGAGCTTGCATAGTATCCAACTGTGTAGCCATATTGTTTATGATATCCTACTTGAAATCAGACAGCAAATTTGTGATCTCCATCTGTGAAACTCCACTAGTAGAAGACTTTCCCACTATGGCCTGATGACCTTTACTCTTCTTAACAATTGCTCGAGAGTAGTTGAGACATATTTTCTTGATATCATCCCAAGACACTTGGGTTATATCTCCTCCTCCCATCAGGTCTAGGGCATCAATATAGGTATCACTAATTCCTCTTAGAAAAAGTAGTTTCTGAGATTTTCATTGAGAGTATGGTCTGAATTCTTTTTTAGGGAAAACAAGAATCTTGAGATATAGTCTTCCAGGCTTTCATCCTCCTTTTGTTGAATTCTAAATATATCATCACCCTTGCTACGACTCTTACAATATTCCTTGTATTTCTCAAGAAATTTTGTTTGCATGGCTGCCCAACTATCAACAACATCTCTTCCCAAACTCATAAATCATCTAAGGGCTCCTTCTTTCAAAGTAGCAGGAAACAACTTCAGCCTGTGAGCATCTGAAGTGTAGTCATAGTTATGACAGAGGCTATCAAACTCAAACAAGAAAGTTTATGGGTCCTCTATAACTAGTCCATTGAACTTGGGAAGCAATGAAGAAGGGATATTTTTAAGGTTATCATTATCTTGCTGAGCAATGATGGGGAATTCAAAAGCAGGAGGTCGATTGGGTGGATTATGCGCCATAGTTGCTTGATGGAGTATCAAAGCAAATGGATTTTATTTAGGTTCTTCATCAGCTAGATCAAATGGCAGTTCAACAAGCAGGTTTTCAACAAACAGATTGATATCTTGGTCTCCTCCTTCATCAAATAGATTATAAGTTGGTTCAATATTTTTATCAAGGAATGGAAGGTTAGGGAGGAATCTTCCCAGAGCATCTCTTCTTCTATGCATGCAAGAGAATGGATTTTGGAAATGGTTGAATAATAGACTAAACTACTGCTAACAATGACTATGACAGGTTCTTAGCATGACACCATCTCCGACAATGGCCCCAAAAAATGGTTGCGCCCATAAAAGGTTATATAAGTCACGAAAAATCCTAACTTGGGAATTGGACATTCCAGCAGGAGACTAACATCTTCTTATGGTCATTCATTTACTTTGTCAAACTAGGAAACGTATACTGGAAATGGAGTGGCACTGTATGTGCACTAAGAACCAATTTCAGTCATGATTTACCAGAAATAAATGTGTGAAAGGAATTATACTTATGCTACAGGAATGTAATGTGAAGCCTTCTAAATTTAATCAAAGCAGAAATCATAACAACTATGAATGAGAAGCAAACTATGAACTAGCCTTATGCCACAGGAACAAACACAGGGATGGATTCCTGATGCTGCAGGAACAATATAAGACTGAGTCTGCGCTGAAACTTTCAAGAATGAAATCTAACTTATGATCAATAAGAAATAAACAACTAACTAACTATAGATACTTATTAAGTGGGCCCCCTTAGCAAGCATAAACTATTTATGCAAGAATTGAACTTAGAACTTTATCAACTTTTATTCACAAACTCAGAATGATATACATTGTTCTACTCATAAGAAAACTAACACAAAATACTATCTCCCATTATGATACTAACTTTTACATACTCTGGTTGCTCACTCGTGTAGGAGGAACACTTATTTAAACCAGAAAAGAAAACAACTACTTAACTCAAATAGAGAAAGACATGGACATAAATGTATTTTGAAACCGAGGAACAGACTTCTCATTAATGAAATCATATCCATTCAACACGATCCAAAGAGAATTTAGCATTCCATTCTTTCTAGATTAATGATCATTTAGGTTTCTTCCCAACAACCCGGTCAGAGAGTCTTCGCTGGAACAACTTCCTCGACACCATGCTGCAAATGGACTTTATTGCAAGGCCAAAGTCTATTGCGCTTGACTCGTTCATGCTCCCTTCAACAACCTGCGATGCACAAGGCAATAGAGGCGAAAGAAAACATGTGTGGTGAACAACATGATACATTCATTAATCACATATTAAATCTATCTCATTATTCAAAAACCATATGCATTATATCAGTCATTCGAAAGGTCAAATAGGGTAATTAACAAGACACATAGAGATGTTAAGTTGTAGGAATATAGGAATGTATTGCTACAGGATACTACCCAAAAGTCTTTAATAAAAGAGTTAAAACATCCATTAGCAATAAGAGTAGAGATATTAACAATACATCATAATACTCAGATTATGAGCATATCCAGAGCTCATCAACATGTACACTTGCATAAACAATCAATGACACATAAAGATATCACAAATAAGATGTATTCAAGTTAGCAAGAGAAACCTTCTTAAAAGGAACCATATCGCACATTGCTAATCCTCCTCATCAGGTTTGCAAGCAATTAGTGATGAAAGATGATCCTAATAATATTGCATATTGCATATTGATAATAAAAAAAATAGCATTAAAAAAAAATATGTGAGATGCGATGCAATTGGAAACTCATCTCCTCGCTCATCACCGATTTAAAACAATCTATTCATAACATATTTGTGATAAGCGATGAAAATATGATCATAAATCTAGATGTCATCACTCATCGCTATTACAAATTTAAGAATTTAGAAATCATTAGCGATAAGAAATCCCTTAAGAACCTCTATCATCTCTATTTCCAATCAAAAGTTAAAGAAAATATTCATGATGATAAATATTAAAGAGATATCACCTCATCGCTCATCACTAATTTAAAACATATACTTGAAAAGTGATCAGTGATGAGTGATAAAGACATAAGGACAATTGAGCTTAAGTGAGAACTTTTAGGCACATGCTCATAAGTTGTCTTAATGGAGGGGACTTCCTAGGATGATACGATAGATAGAAAAAGGCTTAAGAACCCCAAAATCATTATAAAAAAGGTTTATGGACCATGATGAGGGAACCATTTTCCTGATACAAAAAATTTTAAACAGTGACCGGCAGCAGGCAATAGAGAGTCAACAACAAAATGGAATGCCCAAGTGCTTCAAGGAAATGAATTCTAAAACCCTCCTAAATTAAACAAGGGTTTTTAGATGGGACATGATAATTAAGGTTCCATCAGTGGCTCTGATTGGGGACGTATGCCTCTTGCAGGAATGGCAAGATCCTAAGAATCTTAGGTTCAAGTAGACCAAAATTTTGATTAAAACCAAAGTACCCAAACTGGGAAACTACCCAGACAAGGTAGCAATACCAAAACAAAACAAAAAACAAACACACCTATATACATAATATACAAAATAGAACGTACATGGAAAATAACATACTTAGGAGAAGTATGGCTTTAAGAAATATCCATGTACTGGCAGTTCAAAAAGTTTACCTATTAGGCTCTGAAGGAAATATGAATCTTCTCCATGAGTGTTGACTATCAAATAAGGGTCCGTCCATAATGCTTCAAATTTCCCATGCTTTCCTTTATCCTGAGGTCTTACATTCTATGCCAACATGATGTTGTTCA
Source organism: Sequoia sempervirens (assembly GCA_007258455.2). Taxonomy (NCBI): domain Eukaryota; kingdom Viridiplantae; phylum Streptophyta; class Pinopsida; order Cupressales; family Cupressaceae; genus Sequoia; species Sequoia sempervirens. The sequence goes on from VDFB02364956.1 coordinate 36,332, forward strand.
CTTCAAACTTCCTCGGAGAAGCTTTCCTATCATATAAATGCTTAACCTATAGTTACATCTGAAGTACCCTAAATCTGCAAGTAATACCAACCTCAAATACTCATTAGAAGGGTTAGTCTAAACATACAAATCTACAAATACCTCTATGAAATAAAATATCTATGTTAAAGAAATGCCACAAGTAACAAAAAAAACATCAAGAAGACATTTCAAAAGCAAGATAATCACCTATTCCATATTGGATTGGTGTCACATGTGCTAGTGACCCTTTCCCAACCCTTGCTAAGAAGCCAAAATGATGAAATGAAAATACAATGGAGATGATGAGCAAGATGAGTTCTCAAATAAAGAGAGTAACCTTGCATAAAAGTTGTGGATGGATGAATGAGGATTAAGGCCTTCTTTTATAGATTTCCTTGATGAGAGATTGGCCAAGAGGGTGAATGTGGGACTAAAGATCCACCAATGAGAAGAGGCCACTTGTCAAGTGATGATAGGCCAATGGATGTGCAAGATTTGGGAAGTGTGCCCATGAGAGGGAGAATTTGAATTCAAATTTGGGAATAAATTTAGAGAGGGGGACAAGAAAAAGAGCAATAAATGCAATGTTGGAGGGACAAATCAACTTGTCATGATTTTCAAACTTGAGGGCCATGTTGAGTGAAAATGGTGATTTAAATAAATCAATAAATAGATTTATTTGTGCAAGTGGAGATATCTAGAGGATGCAAGTGGGTGGGTTAGGTTAGGCTAATTAGGATTAGGTTAGCTTAATGGTGATTAGGTGAGTTTGAATTTTAGGACTTTTGATATTTGATTTATTTGAATTAGAAAATGATGGAATATGATTTTGGATTTGATTTAAATGGATGTTTGATTTATTAAAAGGTTGATGATAATGTTTATTTGATTTTAAATAAATGACCTTAGGAGATGAGATTACCTAATGAATGGATGGAAGTGAACCTGATTAATTGATGAATGGTCCTAATGTGAAATCTAGTTTAGTTAATGAATGAACCTGATTGAATGCACAATGTTAATTTTGCATGTTTACATTTTGCCCCTCTTTGAAGCAATGTACTTGTTGCATTGATTCAAAGGATGAACTTGCCGTGATCAAAATTAAAAAAATTATGATTTTTCGGATGCCCCAGTGGAAAGAAGTACACTGGTACATTGCCCCCTCGAGAGCTCGAGTGAAAATATTTGATTTGAGGTTCGATCTCATGATAAAGAGGTTCAAAATGGATGGTTATGGATGATGATGCAAATGAGATGATTTTAAGATGCTTATAATAACAAATCTATATTATCCTAAACAACTTAAATGATGATATGATATGAGATGGATGAGATGGAGAATCTAATATGCCATGATTATGCAATGGATGATTTATGAGATGCTTAGACTAACAGATCTATATTATGATGATGGTATGAGTACATGATGGATGCATGATGGATGAATTGGTGATGATGATTAACTATTCATGCTGTGATGTTAGTGGGGAAAATGAAGAAATTAGATGATGACAAGAGGATCCAACAAGCCAACATTATGAGAGATGATGAAAAATGATTATGACAAATGATGATGATAGAGGGATGATTTGCTTATCAAGGATTGGGATTTTAAAAGGATCACTTACTTTATGTTTGATAACATGCCTAAGCACGATGCATCAAGGTATAAAGGACTAGGATGGCGTTGTACTTAGTGTGATGGAATTTGACTCAATAAATAGATAGGAGTATTCTTGTTCACACCTGACATATGAAAACCTTGCTAGGATGCACTTTAGGAGTTTCAAACATCTCAGACCAAAACATGGAAAGGTATAACCAATCAATGCAATAGTCAATAATCTGTCCAAAAAAATCCTCTATACATATCTAACAAAGAAAGTATTCACCAAGTTATTTTACAAGAACGTCCAACAAGGACAACAGACAAAAGAATAATAATCGTTGCCCCATTCCTATCTCTCTAAATCCTTCGTTCGGATATCATCGAGAGGTCCTTGGACTGAGCGTAATAAGATAAGTCAAAAGAAAAAGATAAAGCACACAAACAAGTTGATGTTCTTCAATACGCTAACCAAAAGGGAATGTGTTTTTAAGGATAAGGACTGAAACTTATTGCCAAAAGATAATGCCCATTGTAGGAAGGATACATCTAGGACATGTTAGTGGATGGCGACACGTCATTTCGTTTATCCAAAGTGTTCTTTCTGATAAATAATGCCCCTTGTAGGAAGGATTCATCCTAGGACATGATGTTATCAGATGATTGATATGGGACTATTTGGATGATGGACTATCGACACAAAGACCTGATCAACTTGTTTACGTACTGACTGCAACTTGAGACTTGATGCTTTTGAGTTTTACTTTTAACCTGCTAGACTTGTTTCTAATTGTTTCACCAAAGGTTGAGAATGACGATCAATTTATTATGAATGGTGTTTATTGCGGGTGCAAGCGAGATGAGGCAGATGGATTTTTTTCAAATATTTGGATGTTTTTGATGTTTTGCAATGTTTTGAGGCTGTTTTTGTTATTTTTTGAGGTTTTACAAATGTTTTGGTTTTTGATTTTCCAATATTTTTGGGATTTTCTAAGATTTTGACCAAGACACTAACCTAAAGACCTATCCTAGGGGCCTTGAGGGCCGATCAACAGATTAGCCTTTCCTACATTATACACGCAGAGACCACGTAGTTCGACTGACGACTTGACCGATTTATAGAAGATGATATACATGATAAATTATCAGTTTATTATGACTGACTCCTATAGGACAGACCTAAATGTCTCAGGGGATGATCAAAGATCAACATTGCCTACGTTCAAGCTCAAAGATGACGTAGTTTAACAAGATGACCTTGTTTTTGGATTTTTGATATGTTTTGATTATTTTTGGATTGTCTAATTTTCTAGTGTTTTTGGATTTTCTAATTTTTTGATGTTTTTGGATTTTCTGATTTGAGGATTTTAAGATCATACACGAATCTAATCCAATGAGAACATTCCCCCAGCGTGATGCAATAGACTACTCTGATAAAGGCAAGATAAACTGACCATGAGGATGTGCCGAGTAGTACTAAGAGGGATCATGACACGAACGCAGGACCAAGCTATGGTGTGAGTGTGAGTGGATGTGTGATGGATGGAGACTTGAATGCGATGGATAATGGAAGCGAAATGGAGGGATGATGATGAACAAGTCGTAAAGGTCTTGGTGGATGAAAAGTGCTTATTTACACAAGGCACCTGTTTGCCAGGTTTTCACTGAAGTACTTGCCCAAAGTGCCACCGAAGTGATTTTCACTAGAGGATGATTTTTTTGATCCTTTTTTTTGATTTTTTTGGATTTCTTGCTTTTTTAATTTTTTTGTTGTTACCAAGATGCCTATTTGCCAGGTTTTTTCTGAAGTAACCATTTTTTAGGACTTTTTTCTAATTTTTTAGATTTTTTGGTTCTATACCTTGGAAGAATTAGGCATAAAACTTTTTGAGATGGGAGCTATTCATTGGCTCCTGCAGGGGTTCCCCTTTGCGTGTTGATAGTTGATATGCCACTGATTTGTAACTTGCCATGACGATGAAAGGTCCTAACCAATTGGGTTCAAAATTTCCTTTGCTATTGGGATTTGGGACATTCTTCTGATTTTCTTTTAAGACCAATTCTCCAACTTGGAAACTCCTGCTTCTGATCTTCTTGTTGCAGCTTCGTTTGACTCTATTTTGATAGACTTGTAGATGATTCAAGGCATCTATGCATCTCTCATCCAGTAACTCTAGCTCGTTTAATCTTGACACCTGGTAGTCCTCATCAGTGATGAGATTTTGCAATGATATTCTAAGGGATGGAAGCTCGATCTCAATTAGGAGTACAGCCTATGATCCATAGACCAAGGAGAATGGGGTGATGCCAGTGGGTGTGCAAATGCTAGTTCAATAAGCCCAAAGGGCGGGATTAAGCTGCAAGTGCCAGTCATGACCTATGTCATTGACTATTTTCTTGAGGATTTTGAGGATGGTTTTGTTCATGGCTTCTGCTTGGCCATTTCCTTGTGGATAGTACAAGGTGGAGAAGCGATGCTGGATTTTGAATTTCTCTTACAAGTCGCAAACCTCTTGGTTCTTGAATGGTAACCCATTATCTGAGATAATGGCATGTGGAACACCATAACGACAGATGAGATAGTTCAAGATAAATTTTGATATTTTCTTCCCAATGATATACGTCATGGGTATGGATTCCACCCACTTTGTGAAGTACTCAGTTGGAGTTATGATGAATTTATGGCCATTGGATGAGGTGGGTGAGATTTTGCTAATGAGATTGAGTCCCCATTGCGAGAAGGGCCATGTGTGATGATTGGATGGAGCTCTTGAGCTGGAGCATGGATGAGATCCCCATGCTGCTGACATTGTAAACACCTTTTAGCATGATCATGTGCTTCACTTTCCATTGTGGGCCAATAATACCCCAGCCTTAGTAGTTTCTTAGCGATGGTCATTCCACTCGAGTGTGAGCCACAGATACCATTATGAACCTTGGTTAGAGCAGTTAATGCCTCCTCAGCATTTAGACAGCACAGTAAGGTACCCTCTATGCTTCTAGAGTATAAGGTATCACCTAGGATGACGAATCTAGATGCTTTTTTGATGAAGTTTCATTTTAGGCTCGATGGTAGGTCAGCGGGTAAGACTCCTATTTGAACATATGTATATATTTCATGATACCAAGGATCTCCAAGACCAATGATTTCACACACATATTCTGATTCTGGTACCTTGAATGTGGGAACGAGAATTTGCTCAATCAGAAATTCATATTTTGGGATGTTGTTGGGGATATCTAATAGAGACCCAATTGTGGCCATGGCGTCTACTGCTTTGTTATTGGTTCTTGGAATTTGCTCAAATGTTATGTCAATGAAGGATTCCTTTAAAGCCTCCACCAGTTTCTTATATGGAGTAGCTTGTCATCCTTAGTTTGATATTCGTTGTTCACCTGATTTATGTTCAACTGAGAGTCTCCATACACCTTGAGAGCTATGATGTTCCATTGCACAACTATCTTGAGACCTATAGTCAAAGCCTCATATTTTGCTATGTTGTTGGTGCAAGGAAATACTAGTTTGTATGACCTTGGTATGTAGTCCCCTTTGTGGGGTGATGAAGAAGATACCAGCTCCTGATCCATGCTGTGTGTATGAGCCGTCGAAGTATAATTTCTAGTGATCGGCTACATTAAGGTTAAAGATGGATTCGTCTGGAAATTCAAATACAAGAGGATTCTCAGAATATATGGGTGCTTCTACTAGTTGATCTGCAATAACTTGACCTTTAATGGCTTTTCTTTCTACATACTTGATGTCATACTTTGACAGTATCATCACCCATTTTGTCATTTTGCCTATGAGCATTGCCTTGGATAAGAGATACTTGAGGGGATCAATTTTCACAATGAGCTTTATCTTGTGTGCCAGCATGTAGTGTCTGAATTTTTGGGATGCAAACACTACTACGAGGCAAGCTTTCTCGATGAAGGAGTAATTTAGCTCATAACCGACCATTGTTCTGCTAATATAGTAGATGGCCCTCTCTGTTCCATTTTCATCATGTTGAGCTAAGAGACCTCCAAGGGCTGCTGCTGTTGCTGACACATATAAGATCAATGGCTTTCTCTGGATAGGTGGCATTAACACTAGTGGTGTCAGTAGGTATTCTTTGATTTTGTTGAATGCTTCTTCGCATTTTGTATCCCATTTGTATGCTACCCCCTTGTGGAGTAGGTGAGAGTATGGGTTTTGCTTGTCTGCCAGTTGTGCTATGAATCGTCAAATGGATTGAAGTCAGCCTTGGAGGCCTCTTAGTTGCTTTAATGTTTTTGGTGCTTCCATCTCGAGGATTGCTTTTACTTTTGCTGAATCCACCTCGATACCCCTCATGGAGACTATGTATCCTAGCAACTTACCTAATTGTACACCAAAGACACACTTCTTAGGGTTTAGTCTAACTTTGTATTCTTCTAATCTGTCAAAGATAGCACTTAGGGTTGCTATATGATCTTGTCTTTTTCTTGACTTAGCTAGAATATCATCGACATAGTCTTCGACTATTTTGTGAATCATGTCATGGAATATTAGTGTCATAGCCCTTTGATAGGCTTCTCCTGCATTCTTTAGACCAAATGGCATCATGTTCTACTAGTAGGTTCCCCATGGACAAGTAAAGCCATTTTATGTTGATCTTCTTTTACTATCATGATCTAGTTGTATCCTAAAAATCCATCCATTAGCGATAGCATCTCGTGCCCTGTTGTCATGTCTACTATCATGTTGATGTTGGGAAGTGGGAAATCATCCTTGGGACATGCCTTGTTCAAGTCTCTAAATTTTGTACAAATTCAGATGGCTCCGTCAGGTTTTGAAACAGGTACCAAATTTGACACCCATTCTGGATAATCAATTGATCGGATAAATCCTGCATCTAACAACTTTTTGAGCTCCATTTTGACTAACAGAGCAATTTGAGGATGCATTTTTTGAAGCTTTTGTCTAACAGGTTTTGCATCTGGATACACTTCTAAATGATGAACCATAGTTTCTGGATCTATCCCTAGCATGTCATCATAACTCCATGTGAAGTTTATTTGTCTTTCCTTTAGGAATGCTGCTAGGAGTTCTTGCTCTTATAATAATAGTGATTCTGCATAAAAAGTGATATGCGGGGTCTCCTCTGTTCCTATGTTGACCGGATTGCACTTTTTGGCCAAGACTGCTGACTTCTCTTGATGGATGGCTCTTAAGGGAAGATTGAATCCTTCATCCTCGGGTGCCTTAGAGAGGTTTTCACTGTTGGATACGCCCTTTCTTTTTACTATTTTCTTGTCAGAGAGTGCCACAGTGTGGTTTTCACTCAAGGACTTGGATATAATTCTTAGTTTCTCACTTTTGCAACTAAAGGATTCAATCGTTTCCCCGTAATAAGCATGTGTGTTTAATTCCATTATAAGCCCTGCCTTATGATCTCCATCTGGAATGTTATCCCTCAATCCCATGAATTCTAAGAGTGCCTCATCATTTTTGAATGTATCGAGAACTGGTGGTTCTCGTTGGTCATATTCAATCAGTTGGGGGTAGACTAAATGAATCTCATGATTTTGACTATCTGGTTCAAAGGATATGGTACTAATCATACACAGGGTGGTATCTTTAAATAGCCTAGGGAGATTGGATAAGGTATCTTTGTCATCGCTACTAATATAGGGCTCAGTTATAAAATTATGTGTGTCCCTACCTGTGACTATTGGTGAGTGTACTTGTACTAGCACTAGCTGAGGAGAGACATTAGCGGCTCTAACCAGAGGACCTCAGCCACGTATGGTTATTCTCAAAGGGGTACATCCAGGACCAATATTTTTTATGGGTCACGTCTCTGGCATGATGGGTATTATGAGGATGTTGTCATTTTGTCCCAATCTTTGGTTTATGTCATAACCCATTGCAAACATCATTTGTAGGCCCCTACTTCTTTCATCCATTGGTAATTCAGGTGTCAGTCTTTCATCTCGATACAACATGTGAGATGGATTTGCTTCAATAACCTCATGGCCAAGGTCTCCCCATCTTGTGAATTCCAGATAGTTTTTAGGATAGGTTTGTGATGTAGACATTTGGTTTTCTTGTGGACATCCCCATGATCTAGGAGATTGAGGTAACTCTCCTATCACAAAAGCATTATTAGGGAGCCTATAACTTCCACAACCGTCCTCCTGGATGATGAGCTTGATGTCAGAGATGGTGGGAATGGTGGGAATGGCAGGTGTCTCTGTCACAGAAGTGGATGCGAGGGTGGCGGGGTCGATGTAGTGTGTGGATGGGCCCTCATCATTCTTTGGGACTTGGTGAATTTTGTAATACTTGACCTCAAGATTTTTTCAATATGAAAATGGTTCAGGATCTTTGTGGATAGTGACCTCTTGTCCATTATGTGTGAATTTCACACATTGGTGGAAGGTTGATGCTACGACTTTCATTACATGGATCCATGGGCGTCCCAGGAGGATGTTGTATGGCAAGTCAAGGTTGAGGACCTAACAGGTGGTTTCCATGAGCATTGGTCCTACTTGAATAGGGAGTTTAATTGTTCCCTAAGACACTCTTTATTGGTCATCATATGCTCTGATTGTTATGCCTTTACCTTTGTCGATGGAATCCTCTGATATTTTCAATTGTTTGATTAGGCTGAGAGAGCAGATATTAAAACCTGCACCCCCATCCACCAGGACCCTTTTGATTTTTCTTTTGTTTACAATACCTTCCAAATGAAGTGCACGATTGTGAGATGGTTGGGCGGGGAAATCTTGGTCAGATAATGTAAGGAGATTAGGTGTTATGATATTCCCAACCATAGCTTGGAATTGGTCTGCATCGAGATCTGCGGGGATAGTGGATGAGGCTAATGCTTCCTCAAGGATCTTTTTATGTGCTGACGATATTTTTAACAACTCCATGATGGAGATGTGTGCTGGTGTTCTCTTGAGTTGGTCTACAACATTGTAGCTATATGGAACAACTCTTGATGAAGGGACTCTATGAGGTTGGGATGATCTTGCAATGGTGACTTTGCTGCCTCTTGTGGTGACTCCACAATCTTCGGCCTGAGCGCCCTTGATGGTGATGACCATGCAGTCTTCATTTAAGGAAGCGACAACTGTTGCGTATACATGATTTACACTGCCTTTTCCTTTATCTTTGTTGTTTCTATTCCCCTTGTTGCCATGATTTGGCATCAGATTTGTGTAGATTTTAAGGTCCTAATTGCCTGTAGGTTGTTCGACGTTTATGATTCTTTTTCAATGAGATCATGGATAATATTTTTGAGTCTCATGCAGTTGTTTGTGGTGTGACCTTTGATTTTGTGAAATTTGCACAATTGATTTTTGTTATACCAAGGGGGTTTGACGTCGAGTTCTTGGAAATTCTTGAATGTAGGTGCTTTGATGAGCTTTTCGTCGATCAACCTTTTCATGATGTCCTCAAGTGGTTCCCCCAACATAGTGTATTTTTGTTTAGGATACGTCTTGCGTTGAGGTGGGCCCCTTTGGTCATTGAGATTATTGATGCTGGGGTTGTTGTTGGGTTGATATGTTGTGTGATGAGTGTTTTGGCGTTGATTTTAGATTTGTGGTGTGGGTGTATTTTGGCTTGGACCACTAATGACCACCTTGGTGTCTATGACACCGTCATTAGTAACATTTTTGTTCCTCGCCCATGTACAAGGTTTATCATTGTATTTTGATTATGGGCGATTGTTTTGTTGTTCCTGATATGACATTGATTCAGTGGGTTGGGTCGCAAGGGCTTTTTCGATGCTAAGTGCCTTGGAGATCAGTTGATCATAGGTGGTGATTCCCTAAACCTTGAGATGAAATGACAAGTGACTTTCAAGGTTGGTGATGATTGTACAGACTTGTTGTTCTTCTAGCATGTCCACTTGCTCCGATTGGCCTTGGATTGCCATTGTTGAAGAAATGAAGCAAAAGATTTATTTTTTCCTTGTTTTAGAGCGTATAGTTCTTCGAGACTGACATCCATTGCAATGTTACATGTGTAGTTTCTAATGAATTCATCTCTGATTTCCTGGAATGTCCTGATGCCTGCGGGTAAGCGAGAGAACCATTCTATAGTGAGGCCTGCCAAGCTTCTAGGAAATAGCCACATCAGATAAGTATCATCATATGCGACCTCCATGCAATGAACCTAGAATTCCCTAATGTGATCTTCAGGGTTTCCCATCCCTCAATATTTGTCAAATTTGGGGATCTCAAATCCCTTGGGAAATGGTTTCATCTCTAAGCTCCTATCAAATGGATAGGGACACAAGTTGCTTGATGTTTTGGTTGTTCGGCCTGACTGAAGGTCGAGCACTTGTTGTGATAGCAACCTGAGTTGTGTCGTTACATCGCTTTGCAGATCAGGGGGTGGGATGAATGTGTTTTGAGGTGTTTGAATCGTTGGTTGGTTAGATGTGTTGGTCAGTGCATTGTTCAATGGTATCAGTATGTTGTGGTGGGAAAAGTAGGCTTCTAGTTGCTTTTGGATGAACAATGCTTTTTGTTGATCTTGTTGTTGTTGTGCTTGCTATTGTTCCAACAACGCTTGTTGTTGTGCTTGCTACTGTGCTTGTTGTTGTTCCAACAATGCTTGTTGTTGTACTTGTTGTTCCCACAATGCTTGTTGTTGGGCTACCAATTCTGCTGCTTCTTGTTGCTCTTGGTATTATTTTAGTGCTTGCTGATATTCTTGCATTTGCGCTACTTGTGCAAGAAGTTGTGCTTGTGCTTGCGCTTGTTGTGCTTGATACTGAGCTTGTGCTGCTTGCGTTTGTGTGGCTTGTTGCTGAAATAATAATTGTGCTTGAGCGACCCTTTGTGCCTGTAATGCTTGGGCAGCTTGGGCAGCTTGAGCGGCTTGTTGTTGTTGTTGTTGCAGTAAAGCTTGAGCTTGTTGAGTTTGTTGCACTTGTATTGCAGCTTGTGTAGCTTTGGCAGCTTGTGTAGCTTGAGTGGCTTGTTGCATAGCTTTTTGTTTTTGCACTTGTTGGTAGCCTCTTTGGAAAGTGGCTTGCAATGCTGCATTGAATTGGTTTGATGTGGTGAATGTTGGTGGTGGTGGGGGTGGTGGTGGATTTGGAATGGTGGTGGATGATTATGTTATGTTGATGTTTTGCGTGTTGGATAATGGTATTGAAGTGATGGGTCCTTGAGAGACCATGTTTTGTGATGTGAGAGGTGTGTTTGATGATGTTGCCATTGCTTGTGTGTTTGTCATTTGTTGTTGTGATATCAACGACAAATTTTGCGTGTTTGGTGAAATTCTTTGATTGATGGTTGGGATGTATGTTCGATTGATACTTGGTAGGGGAGGAAGCCCTAGACCAAAGAGTGGTGTGGATGATAATGGCAATGGCGGAAGAGGTGGAAATGTGAGTTGTTGTGAATATGTCGTGGTGTCGAATATGCCCCCTGGTCCGAACATATCTCCCTCTTCTTGTGAGTTTGTGAGAAGAGGTGTTTGTGGTGTTGCGTGAAAGAATGTTGATGATGGATCATGATGAAATGTGAGAGGAAAATTTTTGTGTAATGGATTTTCGGGTATATTTTGTTCCAATGTGGTCCTTGCATCCAAACTTTGATTATTAATAAGGGGATGTGATTGAAGAGCATTAAGAAATGTGTTTCCCTTGTTGACATTTGGTTGAGTTGGAGCAATCGATGTCGTGATTTGTGGAATTTTTTGTGTGATATTTTGGGATGGAGGTGTGGACGAGATGGGGATGGTGGATGAGATTGGTGGAAATGATGTCTCCACTATGGTGCTTACATCAAAGTCTGAAGGAAACTTGGCCCCTTGTTTTGCTAATTTAAGCATGTATAACAAAGAGTTGAGTCTCATCATGACGTTGATAATTTGATGGTTATCTGGATTTTGGAGCATTTCTGTCATTTCCTCGCGAGACATTCCAAAAGTAGGGTCCTCTCCTTGGTTTTCTTCTTGCAGGTTTTGCGATGATGTCGGAAGGCTAACTGTAAGAGTTCCTGACCCGATGGGATTCATTTCAGGAGTGGTATGACTTAAATCAATTGAAGCGGGTGTTTCTTTGTTGGCTTCCATGCTCTTCTTGTATTGAGATCTAGTTTGAACCATAAAACAAGGATCAATTTTTAAGTATGGGAGATGAATCTCTTGACGTCTTTGGATTGATCTTTATTTTATGCCCCAAAGTGAAATTTTTAGGATTCCTTAAGGATCAAAAGGGTGATATGATGATGTAAAAGATGAAAGATGTGGATGCTATGATCTTTTGGTAAGTCTTGAAGGAGATACTAAGCTTTTGGGACTTTTTGGATATGTTGCAAATTTTGATTTTTGGGATTTGTCCTTGAATGATTTTGATTTTGATTCAAATAGACCCTAAGATGTTGGATGATTTATCTAAGGGATAGATTTGATCAAAGGATGATAATTTGAATGTGTGTGGGAAGAAGGATGCATCTATCCACACCTATCCAAATAAGATGATAGTTTCACTAAGCATATGACGAAAGATTCATCTCCATATACTAAGCTAAACAAGATGGTTTTGACTAAGCTTATGCAAAATGATGCATCTACACATACCTAGCCAAATGTGATTTTGATAATGTTTTCAAAGATTTAGTCTCAATGATTTTGATTTTTTTTATTTTTCCAAGAAAGCCTAGTAGCCACAATGAAGTACCCTAAATCTGCAAGTAAGACCAACCTCAAATACTCATTAGAAGGGTTAGTCTAAACATACAAATCTGCAAATACCTCTATGAAATAAAATATCTATGTTAAAGAAATGCCACAAGTAACAAAAACAACATCAAGAAGACATTTCAAAAGCAAGACAATCACATATTTCATATTGGATTGGTGTCACATGTGCTAGTGACCCTTTCCCAACCCTTGCTAAGAAGTGAAAATGATGAAATGCAAATACAATGGAGATGATGAGCAATATGAGTTCTCAAATAAAGAGAGTAACCTTGCATAAAAGTTGTGGATGGATGAATGAGGATTAAGGCCTTCTTTTATAGATTTCCTTGATGAGAGATTGGCCAAGAGGGTGAATGTGGGACTAAAGATCCACCAATGAGAAGAGGCCACTTGTCAAGTGATGATAGGCCAATGGATGTGCAAGATTTGGGAAGTGTGCCCATGAGAGGGAGAATTCGAATTCAAATTTGGAAATAAATTTAGAGAGAGGGACAAGAAAAAGAGAAATAAATGTAATGTTGGAGGGACAAATCAACTTGTCATGATTTTCAAACTTGAGGGCCATGTTGAGTGAAAATGGTGATTTAAATAAATCAATAAATGGATTTATTTGTGCTAGTGGAGATATCTAGAGGATGCAAGTGGGTGGGTTAAGTTAGGCTAAGTAGGATTAGGTTAGCTTAATGGTGATTAGGTGAGTTTGACTTTTAGGACTTTTGATATTTGATTTATTTGAATTAGAAAATGATGGAATATGATTTTGGATTTGATTTAAATGGATGTTTGATTTATTAAAAGGTTGATGATAATGTTTATTTGATTTTAAATAAATGACCGTAGGAGATGAGATTACCTAATGAATGGATGGAAGTGAACCTGATTAATTGATGAATGGTCCTAATGTGAAATCTAGTTTAGTTAATGAATGAACCTGATTGAATGCACAATGTTAATTTTCCATGTCTACAGCATCTTCAAGTTTTTAACTTGAGCTTCCCTCCTAGACTCATCCAACTTCACCAGATTATTTATCCTGTGTTGCATATCATCACACATTTCTTCATCATATTCCTACACAAATTTGTACATTTTGAGTAGGTTATTCTATGGAAATCTTGCCTCTAGACCATATACTAAGCCAAATAGTGAATAACCAGTAACCTTTTTCATAGTTACTATATCTTCCCAGAGCGCCAGTTTTAATTTTGAATCCCGGGCCTTTTTGTTCTTCTCCATAGCTCTCTTGATTATCTTCATCAAGCTCTTATTACTAGACTCAGCCTGACCATTTCCTTGAGGATGGTAAGGTGAAGAATAAGAAACTCTTATGTCATTTCTTTCACAAAAGTCCTTGAATTCATCTGATCTAAAGCACATAGCATTATCTGAGATAATTTACTAAGGGACTCAAAATCTGATAAGAATGTTATTCAATAGAAAATCAACTACCACCTTACTTGTTGCCTTCTTTCTAGGTATTGCTTTTGTTGGTACCTCCAAAATTTGGCTAAATTTTGAGGTCCCATCCAAATTTTTGCCTAACAGACTTAGAAGTACCTTGTAGAATAAGCTAAGTAGCTCACTTTGGGAGCTCATATTTTGACACCCATGAATTGTCATGAAAAATCAGTTTGGGGAATTCTTGAACACTTGTTGGAGATTCCATATGTCCATTTTTAGCCTTGCATGATCAGTTTTAATAAGGTATTGGTGCCCCTGTCTGGAGCTCCAGAAGTTGGTGTTTTGTTTACACATGTTACACCTTTCTGAGTAGGTCATCTTTGTGATGTTGTATCTTTGTGCCTGCTTAGTATTGAGCCCAACTGATATTTTTCCATAATTCTCTACACCTTAATGAAACACCTTATGAGTTGGTATAGCCCTATGAATCCATTTTTCAAGTTTCTCAGCTTAATTTCATTTGCAAAAATTTCAGATTTGCAGACTAATCTGTGTAAATCCGCAGAAAGTGCGGCTACATTTGAATTTATATTTGGTGGCCTAATGACCTACACATCAAAGTAAATGTTCCCTATGATTGTCTATATAATCATCTACCACTTTTCTGATTTGTAGCCCCCCAACTCCTCATTTGATATTTTTTCAAAGCCCATTCCAGATGAAGTTTTTCAGGGTTTCAGAATCAACAGTTTGAGAAATGCCTGAGTGAGAAACTTTGTCAATTAATATCTTTCAGCTCAAGATCCCTCTTGATGAGTCATTTGTTGCAATAAATTTTTGTATCAAATGGTAACATTCATGCTCAGTTTTGCACCTCCTGGATGAGCTTTGATGGGTTAACTAATCCTTTTCTGATTGCGACAGGGCCGAAAATGGGGTCCCAAAAAGTTTCAAATTTTTAAAAGATAAGGACAATCCATTTCTTTTTTTGGTCTAAAACCTCTACATTTCCATTTTTATAAAAAATTGAGGTCATATGATGTGTTATTTTAATGCATTTCAGGTGTGGCAAACACGTCGTTTACAAAGGAGGTAGTTGATTCTTAATGGTGGGGAAAAGTTTGAGGAAATGGGTTTTCCTTAAATAATTTATTATGGCCACATGCAAAAATATTGACTCTGGGAGTCACCATTTGTGCACAGTGAAATTTCTTTGTTTGGGTCGCAGGTGTAATTAAAATTTGCCTATTCTCTAATGTTTTCAAATGATAATATTTAAAATATTGGGAAAATGCAAAGATTCATTTAGGGAAAACATAAATGCAATTTCAAATGTTTAAAAGGAAAAGCAAGTTTAATTCTTCCTTTCTATTAGTTGAAGTCATGGTAGCATGACAACCGCTTCTTCACGGCAAAACTCTTAATGGATCGTTGGTTTGTTTTGTATTTGCCATTTGATATTGGCAATCAGCGATGGCAGTGCTTTTTTATCGCCAATCATTGTTATGATTTGTCTTTCCCTTACCTTGGGCGCATCTTCTTGGCACATGAACGGTTGCATTTGTAGTGAAAATGTTTCAAAATGGTTTAAAGAAAATCATGGAAAACCATCAAAGCATCAAGGATAGAGGGATTGGCAAGTATTGATGCAGTAAAAAGAGGAAATTACAAATAGAGGAATTTTGTTAGAAGTCTTCGCACTCTAAAGGCTGATCCAAAGAACAAAGTAATTCATTTTGAGACAATCATCTTGATATCACAAATGAAATTCTTTAAGGGTACATGAAGGCCACTATGGAAATTGTTTGCAGCTTTGAGGGATGATGGACTTGGGTGGAGAAGAAGATTCTCGCTTATCACTATTTTCAATGGTTTATTCCTCTGTGCATCAGCAATGGGCAGTGTAAATCTTCCATTCTTATGCATTGCTATTTGATATAAACTTTTCTAAACACATTAGCGATACTTCTCAATTATCGCTAATTGGTGTCTTCACTTTCTTATTTCATTAGAGATAAGCGATGAATGAAGCCGTGGGGCCCGTCCAAAGTGGTTAAAGGAAAAACATTGAAACATGAAGTGTCGATTGATAAAAAATGGGTTTTCATTATTTGAAAGGGGGATGAAATTTCACATGCAAAATGAAAACATAGAGGCAAGGGGTAATTTTATTTTCCATTTTCATTAATGGAGTAATTGAAGTGGTATGAGTAAATTTTTTTTACCCAGGAGGACAATATTTTAAATAAAATATGTAGAATGAGGTCATGGGTAAAATTTAAGTGTAATGTGAAAGGGAAAAATAGAGGAGGAAGAATTTGCAATAGTTGCACATAACCAGGTATTCTCCATGTTTTGGTTTTCATGAAGGATAAACTTGTATATGAAAACCATAGTTGTAATTCTTGTGAAAATTTGATTCCCTATTCAATTAAATCAAGTACTAAGAAAGGGAAATAGTAGTGATTTCTTTGCATACTTTTGTATTACCAGATTGTAGTATTTATTATGAAGGGAAGTGTGAAATGTTTTTGAAAAAACTCATTTATAAGATCTTAAGCAAGTTGAGATAAAATTTTGCATTGTAAGAGCTTAAGATCATATTGTAAAAGAAGTTTGAGTTTCCATGTAATTGCAAAGATGATACAAAAAATCTTGTAAAGGTTTAAGAAAATGTATCATCAACCTATGCATCCTAGGGTGCATCCCTTGTCATGTAACAAAAGAAGTTTCAACATTAAGAGGTACATGGCCATAAGTTTTGATGACATTTATGGTTACCCCAATGTTATTCCATCTAAAATTAGGGAATACTTTCCAAAATTTAGTGGTGAGAAGTGTGAATCAGCAAGAAAGCATTTGCAACACTTCAACAATTTAATGGATGACTACGCGATAGATCATGAGGATGTGATCATGAGGTTATTTGTTCAGTCCCTATAGGGAGATTCAAGAGATTGGTTCTCTGATTTACCAACATGTTTAGTCTACTCTTGGGAGGAATTCAAAATAGTGTTCAAACATTAATTAAAATCAATAAAAATAGGAAAACTAGTGTGACAATTCAGCCTATTAGAAGGTCTAGACGACTCAATGTATTTGAGTATCATGAGGATATAATTGCACAAGAAGCCTAGGCTTCTCCTGAGGTTTCAAAGGGTAAAAGGTGGGCTAGAGGTCATAAGAAGAAATCAATTGTGCAGAGTACATACAACTTGAGAAACTGGACCATTCCAAGAGAAATGGTCAAGTTCAAAGGCAAGGAACCGACTCAGCCAGTGAACAAGGCTAGCAAAAATGAGAAAAGTCATAGGGGCTTCCTAAACAAACACAATTCTCATATCGTGCTTTCTAATACTCTTTCGGATGTTAAAGGTGATACTGATTCAGGATATGTCTAGTACCTCCATTCTCTAGTGCCATATGGGAGCTCTGACGATGATCTGGTGATGGTCCCTCCAATTTCATCAAGGACAAGGAACATTCGAGCATTCTCTAATGTCGACGACTCTGAATACGGTCACCACCTTGTTTTTGTTTTTGATGACAACATGGTCTTTGCATAGGAGATAATTATTTTCGTGTGTCCATTTTTTTTCTTTTTCTCTTCCATGTTGATGTGGAAATCCTTCGATTGATATGATATACAATATTTTTTGTTTCAACAATGAAAGCGGTGACAACAACTAATGGTATCTTGGGCATGTTTTTTGATTTTTTTCCTCCCCTATTCTTAAATAATTTGTAAGAAACTTCCTGGGGAGTTCTTTGAGGAATTAATTGAAATCAAGTTTTTGAAATGAACTAAAATGAAAACAAAATTGTAATTTAGTCGGATGCTTGCTTCTCCATTGTTTATAAAGGGGATTTCATGGCTGATGTTCAGAGAGTTTGAAAATTTTGAGTCCAAAATAGGTCAAGGTAAATGCTATGCTCTTAAAGAAAATAGAATGTAAATAGATACATTAGCAAATATATCAGAACCCAATCTATGGCTAAATTTATACTGTATCAAGATCTTAAATATGGTTTTACAAAGTAAATATCAACAATGAAAGGAAACTTAGTTTCTAAATATTGTTCTCCTGTGTATCCTTCTAAATTATGAATGATGTTATTAAGTATAATTTTGTTTGTATTTTGTCATTTGCACCAAATGGGTGAATTTGTTCTATGCTTCAGTTCAATGAATTGATTAAATGCTAAAATGAGGTTATTAGTTTATAGGAAATGGATATATGATTTGGTAAGGAATCAATAGTTTGAAACACAGTGAGTTAGATGTTACAAAGTGGCATACTAATAGTCCATTATTTTTTGATGTTTAGTCATAATTGTATTACCGATTGATTGCAAGTTATGACTCTGTATTTCCGTCAAATAGGGCACTAATTATTTTATTATTTTATGTCATGGACGACTGAGCTAGTAATGAATCAAACCTAAGATTCAAGATGAAGAAAATTTCATAACATATTCTAATTTACATTGCCCCAACTTTCAGTATGTAAGCACTATTAGTTTTAGGTGATCAAATTAATTACACAGAAAATAATTCAAAATCAGACAAAATAACACAGCATATACCCTGGGAAAACCCTCCTCTTGAAGGAGAAAAACCCAACAACAAAGATCTCTCTTATATTTGATGCAACAGTGACAATTTTTACAAATTACAATAAGGTCTAACACAAGACCGATATGCAGAACCTGACAATAAAGAATGACTGATAACAACCTCTACATCACACCTAGTAATGGCAGAATACAGATCTAACAAAGTTCACTTTGCACTAGGCAATGTTCACCCTTGCTTGGACTGGTGTATTCGAACTTAACTCTCAGGTAGGTTCGCACTTGATGAATGTCACCAATCTGATAAGTTCGATCTTAAATCTCAGACAAGTTTTCTCTTTAACAACATCACCGATCTGGTAATTCAATGATGAACTTCGAACAAGTTCGCACTAGTAAATTCAATGATGACCTTCAGACAAGTTCGCATTGGTAAATTCCATGATCAGCCTCAAACAAGTTCGCACTCTACAATAACATGGATATGATATATTTAATGATAATCGAACTTTGAAACTTAGACAAATTTGCACTATGTGTAATGAACAGACTGAATCTTGTGTATATATGTCGCAATGAACAGACAAGCTGAATATAAATACAAATGAGTGGGATAAATCTAAACCTTCATGTCGGCCTTAGAAGATTTCATATCTTATTTAGAGAAGTCGGCCAAGATAAATATTAAACATGCCTCTTCACAAGAGGTCGGCCTCAAATAATAACCACGTATTAAATTTTTACAAGATGAATTCACATCTTCTCATGTCGGCTATGAAGATAATAATAAATATAGCTTGAATAGCCAATGGCTATCATTCAATTATATTTTCACGAAGGAGCTGAGCTGGAAGGAGCTACCGAAGCTGTTATATCATTAACACTCCCTCTCAGCTAGGGAGAGAACTTCTAGCTGCATAATACACATCATCTCCATGCCACCATTGCTTGCAATAAAATATAAGGAGAGAAATATCACCTCAATGTGATATTAACCATCACATGGTTAAGTACTAGTGTTCATCACTTGTGTGATGTGGTCACCTCATCGTGACTCTAACCATGGCTCTCCCAGAGGGTGAAACACAAGTACAACATATGTCATGGAGTCGCACACATGACATCCACTATGACTCAGCTCAGAGGGTGGAAACAAGGGCTTTCACCTCAAATTCTTCCATCACAGAAGAAAATGCATTAATAAGGGATTTCACCTCAAACTTCTCTCACAGAGAAGAACTCATTAAGAAAGGCTCACTAATACTGAGACTCATACTCAGTCAAGGCTGGATTCTCCACCATACCAAGCTTGTCTCGAAAGTATACAAACTTTATCCTGGTGAGAGGCTTGGTGAGAATATCTGCCATCTACTCATAAGTGCTAATGTACCTCAACTGTACAACCTTCCGCAGTACCATATCACTGATATAGTGGTACTTGATCTCAACATGCTTGGATCTGTCATGAAACACAGGATTGACAGAAAGCTTCACACAACTCTGATTATCACAATGAATGATAGTAGGCTCCTTTGATTGTCCAAATAATCCTGCAAGGAGCTTACAAAGCCACACTGCTTCCCGAGTTGCCATGCAAGCTGCAATGTACTCAGCCTCTGTTGTACTCACTGCTACAGAAGACTGTTTCCTGCTGCACCAGGAAATCATGGAAGAACCCAAACTGAAGCAACAATCAGAGGTTCTCTTCCGATCTGAGATACAACCTGCCCAATCAGAATTAGTGAAACCAAGTAACTCCAAGTTTGCATATAAAGTATACTTCAACCCATATCCAACTATGCCACGCAAGTGTCTCAGGATTTGTTTAGCTGCAACAAGATGTATCTATCTCAGATTACACATAAATTGGCTAAGTGCACTCACTACATAGCAAATATTAGGTCTAGTGTTAACTAGATACATCAAGGATCCAATCAGCTATCTGTATAATGTAGGATCCACCAAATATGAACTAGTTGTAGCAAGATTACCATCTTCAGGTTCAACAGGCTCCCTCTAAATCTTTAGACACTTGCATCAACCTTCTGACCTCTTCGTCCAAGATTTCCTGCAACACTTTGACTTAGATAAATGTTTTCCAGTGCACACCTTCGGTACTAAAGAGAGTTCAGAATAGTCCTCTTTGACCTCATCTCAGATCTCACTATTCTGAATAGGTTTGCGGAGCTACCAATGACAAATCCAGAAGGAAATAGTGAGCAATTATGATCTCAACAACTGAAGGTATCCTCTAAGGGTTTAGCACCTAGCCTTTCAATACAACAATATTCACTTCTTCTCAGTGAGTTACAAAACTCCCTCTTGATCCTTGCTTCAGAGATTGCAAAGAAGACTTCTGGAAGTGAGCTCCCTCTGGCCACCAGCTCAATACCAAGGCTGCTTGATTATTTCTTTGGTCGGCATGACTTCCTCACAAGATGCCTAAGCAATCTCTCATCACCTTCTTGCTCCTAGAACATTGAACTGCAAGCATTTTAGAGAGAGATTACCAACAGTTTATAATTACCCAAAGAAATAACAAGACTGGAATCATACAAAGTTTACAATCACAGGATATAACATGAATACATAAGAATTTATGCACAATGTTAGAACATGAATAAATCAACTTGAAAGAGAAATATATCAAAAGATCAAACTAGAGGGATAAAGAAACTTATCTTTATATAATTTTGATATAACTCTTTCTTTCATCTTTTACTCCTCTCGAGAGTGCCAAACTCAGCACAACAAAAGAAATCTGCACAGCTACAGATTTCTTGAATGCATTATGCAGTTAGCATGTAGAACCAACTCTCTCCAAGAGTTCAAGGTTCTATCACAGAGCATGCATTGGAGAATGATATCGATGTGATCAACCTATCACAACGAAAATACAATTCTCTTCCTTTTTACTCAAGGATCTACATGACTAGCATGAATCAACTCACAATAGATAATTTGAAATCTTCAAAGGATCTTTATGCTAGAGATCACAACTCAAGAGAAATCATTAACTCTTTTTCCTAAGATCCAACTAAATGAAGTAACTGAAATTCAACTAAAAAAAAGTGATTTCAACAAAACACAGAATACTTATCTTCTTTAATATTCACAGTATGTTGTTCTTATACTCAGATCAATCCACAGCCTTCATGACTCGAACACAGACTCATGGCAAGTTTAAATTTGAACAAGGCCTATGACTACTCAAATTTACAATGCACTTTGTTTCCAACTGCAATCCACTAGGTTATGCAACATGCTTACTAGCAATACCCAAAGTGTTAGAGATAGATAGGATCATCACTTGAAAGACTTTATCAGATTTGCACAACTTAGCAGACTAGGATTCACATAAAAGAATATAAACAACAACAAAAAGGAACCAAATACTTATCTCTATTTGATTGCAGCCATTTGATTTCAAACATCAACCCTTGGCAGCATGATCTGACATAGTTGAGCTCTTGACTGTAAGGTTGTGAAGACCATTGAAGTCCATTCTAGATAATGACATCATAGAATTTTCTCAGAATACATGACTACTTCAGAACCTTCCATAAACATGTGCTTTTAGATAATAGATCCTGGAAGGTGATATCGCCGGATCATATAACTCTCTAATCTCAGATTGCTAACAATATGACTCAAGTAAACTCATGAAGAGAGCCAAGTTTGATGCGCTCCTTTCGTAGATGACAAAACTGGACTTTTTCTAAAATGGAAGGACCAAAGAATGCACCCCACATAGAAGTACTCTACTGGCTCAAGTAGAATGTGCTAGATCTGTCTTCGAATTGCTTTTCAAGATCTGATCAGATCTTTCCATTGACCCGCTCTGATACCATGTTAGTTTTAGGTGATCAGATTAATTGCACAGAAAATAATTCGAAATCAGACAAAATAACACAGCATATACCCTGGGAAAACCCTCCTCTTGAGGGAGAAAAACCCAGCAACAAAGATCTCTCTTATATTTGATGCAACAGTGACATTTTTTACAAATTACAATAAGGTCTAACACAAGACCGATATGCAGAACCTGACAATAAAGAATGGCTGATAACAACCTCTAGATCACACCTGGTAATGGTAGAATACATATCTGACAAAGTTCACTTTGCACTAAGCAATGTTCGCCCTTGCTTGGACTGGTGTATTCAAAATTAACTCTCAGGTAGGTTCGCACTTGATGAATTTCACCAATCTGATAAGTTCGATCTTAAATCTTAGATGAGTTTTCTCTTTAACAACATCACCGATCTGGTAATTCAATGATGAACTTTGAACAAGTTCGCACTCTACAATAACACGGATCTGATATATTTAATGATAATCAAACTTTGAGACTTAGACAGATTTGCACTATGTGTAATGAACGGACTGAATCTTGTGTATATATGTCGTAATGAATAGACAAGCTGAATATAAATACAAATGAGTGGGATAAATCTAAACCTTCATGTCGGCCTTAGAAGATTTCATATCTTATTTAGAGAAGTCAGCCAAGATAAACATTAAACATGCCTCTTCACAAGAGGTCGGCCTCAAATAATAACCACGCATTAAATGTTTACAAGATGAATTCACATCTTCTCATGTCGGCTATGAAGATAATAATAAATATAACTTGAATAGCCAACGGCTATCATTCAATTATATTTTCACGAAGGAGCTGAGCTAGAAGGAGCTACCAAAGCTGTTATATCATTAACAAGCACATTCCCTGAAACAAATCACATTTTCACTTGAGGTTTGCCAAGCCTTTCATGAAGTTAGTTTCTTCAGGAAATACATCTGTGCGAGGAAATTCTCTTGACCACATTAGATATATTATGAGTATGCATAGGATTACCCTCTTGGGTCTCACATAGCCCAAAGAGAAGAAGTGAGGTACTAAGTACTTTACTTAACTGTTGGCCAATCCTCAACCTTGCTGATGATTGAGCTGTGGAAAATTAATAGGTAAGGACTAAGATTAAGTTTGGTTCTAAAAAAAAAAACCAACACTATATTCTACTAGCATTGATTCATGCCTTTTCCCTTGATTCTACCCTATTCTACAGAAACAAAGTTCTTGTTAAGATTTTCTGTCATTAAAATTGTACTATAAATTGGAATAGATTATTAAATTCACAATATAAAATATAAAAGTACTCTTTTAGCTCTTATAACCCTATTCTACATAATGAAATCCTTGTGGAGATTTTTCATCATTACAATTGTACTATAGATCGAAATAGCTTATTAAATTCATAATGGAAAATATAAAAGTACTATTTTATTTTACCTCAAAAAAATTTAAAATATGACGAGATTAGGGCCTTAGGGTTTGCTTTCTATGTATTTGATGGTTGATACTATTGATCCATGTTTTTTCTATTGATTCTACCCTATTCTACAAAATGAAATACTTCTTGATATTTTCTATCATAGAATGAAATCTTTGTTGACAGTACCATAAATTGCAATAGCTTATTAAATACATAATGAAAAATATAAAAGTACTCTTTTACTTTAGCTCAAAAGAATCTTTCAAATATCCATAACCCTATTCTACAAAATGAAACGCTTTTTGATATTTTCTATCATTACAACTATATTATAAATTGGAATAGCTTATTAAATTCATAATTGAAAATATAAAAGTACTTTTCTATTTTAGCTCAAAAACAAATTTAAATATCCATATTTGTAAAATATATGCAAGCAAGAGATTCTTGTAATTTTCCTATAATTGTAATAGCTTATTAAATTCATAATGGAAAATATAGAAGTACTCTTTTATTTTAGCTTAAAAAAATATTTCAAATACCCATAACCCTATTCTACAGAATGAAATCCTTATCGATATTAGGGTCCTAGGGTTTGAGTTTTATGAGTTTGATGGTTGATACTATTGATTCTTACATTTTCCCTTGATTCTACCCTATTCTACATAGTGAAATCCTTGTTGAGATTTTCTGTCATAGAATGAAATCCTTGTTGACATTTTCTATCATTACAACTATACTGTAAATTGGAAGAGCTTATTAAATTTATAATGGAAAATATAAAAGTAATCTTTATTTTAGCTAAAAAAAAAGCTTTCAAATATCCATAGCTGTAAAATATATGCAAATGACAAGTAGGAGATTTTTGTAATTTTCCTATAACTAGAATAACTTATTAAATTCATAATGGAAAATATTAAAGCACTCTTTTATTTTAGCTCAAAAAAATCTTCCAAGTACCTATAGTTGTAAAATATATGCAGTAGGATATTCTTGTAAGTTAGTTCATTTTTGTTCAAAATTTCTTTGATATTATTCTAGTAATATATCTAACAAAAAATGATTAAACCTCACTTAAATTGTAATAATGGAATTGAAGCCTGATAAATAGTTTAGAATAATAAGTTTGATTGGTTTGTTACCATATAATAATTGAAATTTTGAGAGAATAAATTGAATATATTTAAATTTGATAAATTTAATATATTTTACTTTTAACCTCATCAACACTTTAACATCATGTTCTAGTCTCAATATAGATTTTTAAATCAGTGTGTAACTATTTAAAAAAAATAAAAGTTAAAATAGTTTCAAAACTTTTACTTTCTCATAATAATTGCATTCTCAGATATCAAACATTAATTAAAATCATTGAATCACTAGATTTATGGTTCAATTGACCCTGCAGAAAGCACTGCGGTCGTAAATAGGACAATATCTGACACGTTTAACATTGATTATGAAATGCATCTGCAGGTTTTCTCTAACACAACCAAAGGTTCATGCATACTCATTTGCTTCTCATATAGTTAATCTTTCATGTTTAATATTCACTTTAGAAATATAATTGTGCGTGATGTGTCCACATTCAAGAATGTATATTGTGTTGGTATATCTGCAATTTAGTTAAACCCTGCAATTTTAATTTTTAAAATTTAATATAGCCATAAGGAGAAAGAAATTTGAAATGTTTATATTTCTTGATTTAATATCTGCATTTTGATCAGAGCTTAAAGCTTATAGTTGATACTTGCTCTATCACTAAAAATAGGAAATGGAAAGAGATCACTTTGGTGTTCAACTTTCCTCAAACAATTACAAGTGCATCGTTTATTTTATGTGCAGGTTTATTTCTGTCAGCGTAAGGGTCCTGTAGTGCCATCACCAGGTATCTAGATAAAACTGTATTTAATTGTGATTTCAAAGCGTGCTATGTTCACATTAAGATTGTGTTTTTCTCGCATAATTGTATACTTTCTGTTGTATAAGCAGTTTCACTCCCTTCAGTATCTCCAGCTTCCCATTCGTCACCTTCGGAGGGTCCTATAGTAGATATGAAAAAGCAGAAGATTGATTCTGCCCAAGCACTTGGAGGTCCTTGCTTCTAACCAATATTTTAAATAATTCATTAATTAGGGACTGACCTTTGTATTACTATTGTAAACATTTGTGCATATTAATAAGTTTAATCATAAATACAACTTTGATGCAGTTGACCCAACATCATCTATTGGTGAAGGCCAGAGGCAGAATTTTCACAGTAAAAATAAAAATAAAAATATTAATTTCTTCAACACAGAGTTGCTGCTCGTTAATTTCTGTATGTTCACATTCCCATTCACATTAACCAAATTAAAAGTAATTATAAATACAAATATATGTTGAAGTAAAAAGTCATGTGAAAAAATATTCACGGAAGAGAGGGTCCGACAAAATTTTTATTACAAATTACCTAACTAACTTTTTCCTCTCAAAACATATTTAATAAGGCATCCTTTAAATCAATAAAAAAACTTAAATATTAAATTTCCGTACTACGAAATATCCCTGCGGAGGTGGCTTGGTAAAAGGTTCCCCGCGGTATCGCAATGGGTAACTACCCATATTGCGATATCGAGGGCAACGGTTAGTTGATGGCACGGTAAACGGCTCGCGGTGAAGATAAAATAAAAATGCTACGGGAGTGAGTATCGCAATGGATATTTTCTTTATTGCGATATTGCAGGCAGCGGCTGGGGGTGATGGCAGTAGTTAGGTTTAAATTCCAACACCCCCCCTTAAACATAACTGCAGCTGAGGGTGACGACAGTAGTTAGGTTTAAATTCCAACACTCCCCCTTAAACATAACTGCACTGTCCACCATGCCCAATCTGTTTCTTTGAAAAATAAAATTATCTCTTCCCAGTGCCTTTGTGAAAATATCTGCACTTTGCTCTTGTGATTTGCAAAAATCTAAAAATATGTCACCATTGTTAATTAATTCTTTGATAAAGTGATACCTGGTATCAATATGTTTGCTTCTTTTATGAAAGACTGGATTTTTTGATAGAGCTATGGCTGAATTATTATCACAGTAAATTTGTGTTGCCTCCATTTGTTCATTTTGCAATTCTTTCAAAATTCTTCTCATCCAGACTGTTTGGCATGCTGCACTTGTGGTTGTCACATATTCTGCTTCAGCTGATGAAAAACAGACTATTGGCTGCTTCTTTGAAGACAATGAGGCAACCCCTATCCCAAAATTAAATACATAACCAGATGTGTTTTTTCTGTCATCAATGTTTCCAGCACAGTCACTGTCTGTGTATCCTATGAGTTTGAACTCATCTGAAATTGAATACTTAATACCAAATTTTTTTGTTCCACTTACATACCTTAAAATTCTCTTCTCAGCTTTCCAATTGGTGTCTTTTAGTGTTTCCATAAACCTGGAAATGAAACTTACTCCATACATAATGTTTGGCCTTGTGGCTGTGAGATACATGAGACTTCCAACAAGCCTCTTAAACAAAGTTGGATCAACATTAGACCCTCTATCATCCTTGCTTAGTTTCAGACCTGTCACTATAGGTGTTAGTGCTGGTTTGCACTTCATCATATTAAACCTTTTCAAAATGCCATTTGCATATTTTGACTGTGAAATAAAAATATCATTTTCATTTTCATTCAATTCAATGCCCAAAAAATACTTCATCAGACCTAAGTCTGTCATTTCAAATTCTTTCTTCATGTCTTCCTTGAACAGATCAATTGACAAATTTTCAGTGAAGATTAAATCATCAACATATAAGCATACTATCAGTATTTCACCTTCTTCATTCATTTTTGTATACAGTGTGGGCTCACTACTACATCTATTAAATCCATTCAGCAAAAGATAACTGTCTATTCTATTGTACCAAGCTCTTGGGGCTTGCTTCAATCGATACAGTGTCTTTTTCAATTTGTAAACTTTGTCTTCTTGACCCAGAATTTCATACCCAAGTGGCTGATCCACATAAACTTCTTCTTCTAAATAACCATTTAAAAAAGCTGACTTTACATCCATTTAAAATACATACCACTTATTCTAAGCTGCTAAAGCTAAAATCATCCTTATAGTATCCAATCGTGCTACAGGTGCAAATGTCTCGTTGTAATCAATTCCAGGCTGTTGTGAATAGCCTTTTACAACCAATCTTGCTTTAAGCTTCTGAACTTCATCTTTTTCATTCAATTTGGTTTTATAAATCCATTTCACTACAATGACATCTTTGTCTTTTGGAAGACTGACTAGATCCCATGTCTGATTCTTTTCAATTGCTTCAATCTCTTCATCCATAGCACTTACCCATTTATCATGTTTCACTGCATCTTCAAAATGAACTGGATCTTCTATTTGAGAATAAAATGCAGAAAGAGAAATCTAATTTGAATTATTCTCACCATTTTGCTCATATATCTCTTATGCTTCTGATTTTTTGTCTTCTCAGACTTGCCAATGTGGGATTTGACATATCACTTGAACTTGTGGAATGTGGACCCGATAGTCCTGTTGTAGATGGTGTTTTTTGTCCTCTTGTTGGACTGCTTCTTTGAATGGTTGAGATTGTTCTTACAGTCGATGTTGGTGTCACTTGTGGACTACTTTGTTGAGCTTGAATGGGAGTGGTAGGAGTCAAAATAGCTGGAATATTTGTTGATGTTGAGCCTTCATTCTCCTCTTGAGGTATACTAGTTGAAATATTGACTGTCTTCTCTATGCTTCCATCCCATGCTTCATCTTCTACAAATTGTACATCTCTGCTAATTATAACTTTTTTTGTTATTGGATTATAGAGCTTATAAGCTTTGGATTCTTCACTATATCCAACAAATATACATTTTTCTCCTTTGTTATCTAGCTTCTTTCTCAATTCATCAGGCACATGTGCATATGCTACACATCCAAATACTCTCATGTGAGTAACACTGTGTTTTCTTCCTATCTATGCTTCTTCAGGTACCATATTCATTACACTTTTTGTT
The DNA here is from genome assembly GCA_007258455.2 of Sequoia sempervirens. NCBI lineage: Eukaryota > Viridiplantae > Streptophyta > Pinopsida > Cupressales > Cupressaceae > Sequoia > Sequoia sempervirens. The sequence goes on from VDFB02364956.1 coordinate 64,918, forward strand.
GGACACCTATTCATTATATAGGTTGCACAAGATATTGCTTCTACCCAATATTCATTTGACAAATGTTTGGCTTTCAACATGCTTCTAGCCATTTCCATGATTGTTCTGTTTTTCCTTTCAGCTACTCCATTTTGCTGAGGTGTGTATCTAGTTGTGACCTGCTTGTGAATTTCATGATCTTTACAAAAATTAAAAAATTCTCTTGAAATATATTCGCCACCTCTATCTGTTCTCAACACTTTGATATAATAACCACTTTGTTTTTCAACCAAATTCTTGAACTGACGAAACAGATCAAACACTTCATTTTTCTACTTTAGAAAATAAACCCATGTTTTTCTTGAATAATCATCAATGAATGTCAGAAAATAAAAACTACCACCTATTGAAGGTGTTTGCATAGGTCCACACAAATCTAAATATATAATTTCCAAAGGGGCTTTTGCTCTAGTTGACTTTCCTACTGGAAATGATTCTCTATGTTGTTTTCCTAAAATGCACCATTCACATACCCTTTCTGGTTTTTCTATTAAAGGTAGTCCCTTGATCATGCCTTTCCTATGAAGTAAATTTAAACCTCCAAAGTTGAGATGCCCAAATCTCAAGTTCCATAACCAATTTTCATCTTTTATCTCAGCTTGAAAGATTGTCTGCACTACTGCTATTTTCTTCTCTACCCACTTGTGAATTCATTAAGTGTTGTGCTTGAGCATAATTTATATTCAAATTTGGCCTTATGTTTAAGGGAAACATTCTGTTGTTTGTCATTCTGACTTTTGCAATAAGTTGGTTGCTTGGGTATTTGTCTAAAATTGTGCACAGACCATTCTTGAAGGTTACTCTATACCCTTTTTGAACCAGTTGCCCTACACTCATTAAGTTATGTTTCAGACCAGGCACAAAATACACATCTGAAATATACTTTTTCTCCCCCTGTTTAGTTAGAATATTGATATCTCCTTTTCCCTTGACTGACACTTTGTTGTCATTACCCAATGTAACATCAGACTTTATATTCTCATTTAAACTTGAAAACATTTCTAGATTCCCTGTCATATGATTGCTACAGCCTGAATCTAAAAACCATACATCTTTTTCATTTACTTGAGCAACATTACAAGCTAAAAATATTGTGCTCTTATCTGAATTCTGATTTTGATCTTCTCTTGAAAAATTTGTATTTTGTCTATTATTATCATACTGCTTCTTTCTACATTCATTCATATAATGCCCATATTTTTTACAGTAGTGACATTGGACCTGAGATTTATCATACCTTTGATTTTGTGACTGATTCTATGTTGGGTTTTAGCTTGAGCCTTGATTGTTGCCTCTTCCACTTGAGCTCGATAGACTGTATCTTTCACCTCTATAAGAGTTTCTTCCTCTTCCTCTTGATCTACCTTTGCCTCTTCCTTGACTGACTGAAGCCTGAGTTTTGAAAGCATGCTCCAGTGATGTATCTGCTAACCTCTTTAGCCTGTGTTCATGAGAAATTAGAGATGCATACAACTCATCAACAGAGAACTGTGAGAGATTCTTTGTCTCCTCTATAGCAACTACAATTGGTAGAAATTTTGTGGGCAAACTCCTTAAAATCTTTTCAACAACTCTGGTATCTTCCAGATTCTCTCTATGAGACCTAATTTGATTAACCACCCCAATGACTTGGGTGTAGAATGAATCTACAAATTCATTGTCCTTCATACATATTGTTTCAAAATCTCTTCTCAGTATTTGTAGCTTTGATGTTTTAACTTCTGACATGCCTTGATAGGCTGTTTGAAGTATGCCCCATGCTTGTTTGGACTTTGTTGCTACTGAAATCCTTGGAAAAATGCTCTCATGTACAGCTTGAAATAGATAAAACAAAGCCTTTGAGTCTTTCTTCCTTGTGTCTTTTAATAAGTCTTTCTCTGCTTGTGTTAAAGTATTGTATGCTACTGCATCTGCTGGCTCTGGAAATCCATTCTCAACTAAATCTCATATATCTTGTGAGCTAAATAGTGCTTTCATGGTAATTGACCAATACTCATAATTCTTCCCATTAAATTGTGGAATTTGTGGGTTTGTCAAGCTTGTGCTTGCTGCCATTTTTAAAATTTACCCAGATAATCTACTTTGATAAACTTGGCTCTGATAATCAAACTTGCTCTGATACCACGTGAAGGCCAGAGGCAGAGGAATTTTCACAGTAAAAATAAAACTTAAAATATTAATTTCTTCAACACAGAGCTGCTACTCGTTAATTTCTGTATGCTCACATTCCCATTCACATTAACCAAATTAAAAGTAATTACAAATACAAATATATGTTGAAGTAAAAAGTCACATGAAAAAATATTCACAGAAGAGAGGGCTCGACAAAATTTTTATTACAAATTACCTAACTAACTTTTACCCGTCAAAGCATATTTAATAAGGCGTCCTTTACATCAATATAAAAACTTAAATATTAAATTTCTGTACTGCGAAATATCCTAGTGGAGGTGGCTTGGTAAAAGGTTCCCCGCAGTATCGCAATGGGTAACTACCCATATTGCGATATCGCGGGCAGTGGTTAGTTGATGGCACAATAAATGGCTCGCGGTGAAATAAAACAAAAATGCTACAGGAGTCTCCTGCGGTATCGCAATGGATATTTTCTTTATTGCGATATTGCGGCTAGAGGTGACAGCAACAATTAGGTTTAAATTCCAACAATTGGAAGTTTTGTTACTAGCTATATTGATGGAAAATTTGAGCATGGTTACCTAGTCAATGTGAGAGTTGGGACAGAGAAATTGAGGGGTGTTTTGTACCATGTTCCTCCTTCCAGCACTGTACCACAGCATGCAACTCTATCTCTCTTTATGAATAGCATGGGTAAGGAGCTCAAATCCTCTGTCACAGAACATCAGATTGAACATAGGCGGAAAAAGAAACTAATGACTAGGAAGGATCCTAATGCACCAAGGCCGAACAGAACTGGCTATGAGGATGAAAAACTTGTATGTAAATGACAAAATTAGTGTTTTACTTATAACCATATATACAAAATGTTTATATTGAGTTTATATTAATTTGTTTTTTGTGGCAGCCTTATCAAAAGCGTGGTATACAAGAAAAAGAGCGCTATAGAAAAGATATGTGTGAATACTTGCGACTTCAGGCTCAAAGTGTTGCGGTTGAAACTCATACCATACCAGGAGCAGATTGTTCAGCCCTAGTTAGAGAGCAGCTCTATGACAAGCAGTAGTGTTAAACAACTAGGAATATCCTGCTACTATTAGGAAGTTTGTGGACATTAAATGCACTTTTCTTGTTGCAAACAAGCAACAGATTTTGTCCATATTCAACAAGTGCTGCCAATAGAATCAGCTTTGATTATCAAATTGGTCAATTAAATATTTAATGCAATCTGTGGCTCCACGAGCAAGTGTTATTCCTGACTGTTGAAGCATTTTGTTTTGTTCCAGGTTTGATTATTAATTTTCTCGGTAAATAGTAGTTTACCATACATGCCTTTATAGGCAATAATATTACAATTGGTACACGGTTAGTTTTCCTCCTTTTTAGTGCAACCCTTATTTTTTAGAAGTATAATCTTTGAACAAGCGTACTTTTCATAGGAAAAAATATTTGTTTGCAAGGTGATTTGTAATTCATTCTGAAAATAAAAATATTTACTGATTCAGTAAACCAAAGATTTTGATTTTTTATATTTTGTTTAGTAATAGGAAATAGACCTCCCTTCATTGCTACTCAAATATAGGATAGAATGGAGTCCAGCTATATTGGACTCCACTGGCTTTCTTGTTTAGCTTAGATTTCATAGCTTATCACTATGTGTTTACCACACGATTTAAGGTTTAGGGTTGAACTAGCTATTTCAATTATTTTAAACTAGCAATTGCACTTTAGGTGTGCAATGGGGTACACCGAACAAATGTATGGTTGTATTAGAGTTTTTGTCGACATATTGGTTGAAATATAAAATTGTGTATTCAACCTAAGAAAAGCAGCAATGTGCATATAACTTATAAATCCAACACATGGACAAAATAAAATGGAAATAGTGTGCAAATGAAAGGGAACTTCAATTTATTTGATGTAAAACTATAAAATTAGGATATATATACAATGATGAGAATCCAGTGTTTTTATGGAATGCAAATGGAATTATAAGAATGTATGCAATTGAATACAATAGTATCAATATAATCTATATTTTGTGCATTTTTGTCACATAGTCACTTTGAACTCCAATGTATCTACAATAAACAATATATCTATCTAATATTTGAATAATAACTAATATAAAACTGAATGTTGAAGTTGAAATTCAATACAAATTATTAATTACCTTTGATAGAGTAGTTCTTTCTCATGAGATTTTCATTGCACACCCGCCGCCGTTGAAATAAAAAAGGTTACTGAAGACAGAGTTCTTGATAGTTGTCGCTTTTCTCATCAGTTAAAATTTGTATTAATTTATCTCTGCATTCGTTTTGTATGTCTTGTGCTTTAAGATTCAGTTCGTCATATTCTTCACTTACAAAAATTGCTTTCCAACAGCTTCAAATTATAAAATAAAACTTATTTATACTTTTATAAATAAACTGTATAAGCCTACCAATGATTTTTTATTCCTTGCCAAGTTCATTTCTTGATGACATGTTTGAGATGTAAGACAACATTCGGATATTCAAAAAAAACAATATCTAAAAGTCCATCGATTATTTTAAATAGTTAAATTAGTGAATTAGTCAAACTAATATTGACCAAGTTATTATCTTTGCCAAAATTTACAAGTATTATATCAAAGTCTATGTTTTCTCTCAAGTATTCATGGTTCATCTCAAAGTACCGTGACTATCTATCTTGAGACTTTTGGATGTCTTTTAGCACATATCAGATCCATTCTAAGCCGGATCAGTACTAGCTATCAATTAGTTGGCACTTATTTGGGCTCTGAACATAAGCGTGAACAGCAGCCACTCTGTTCTTTTTATAATTTGCTAGGTTTATGTAAATTAGGGCAATAACTTCAGCTAAATTCTTTAATGAAGTTGCTGATGGGTCCCGGTTATAGTATATGATCATATGTTTTTTCAAGTAATATTATCTGGCATCAGATAGATTCTCGGAGTACAAATGAAAAAAAAAAATTGTCACTTCTCTCGATTCATAAAAGAATATAAGATGTTCTTATAAACAGAGCTCCATAAGATATTCTTATAAACAGAGCTACTCGAGCTGGATGATATTTGTGACTAATTAGAAGTATTTTTGCTAGTGATAACTACAGGTAGGGATCCTAGTTCCCCAAAAGAAAAATGTGAAAATTTCTTCTGCAGCGGATATTATACTTATAAGATTGAGGTCCTATGTATTAGTGAATGGTTTAAACCTATGCCACAACCAGCCAAAAAAATCTTAGCACCACAAAAAGCCATCAACGCCACGCACAAAAATGAGATCCTCGGTAGGGCCCTTTGCAATCCATTTCAGCATCAAGAAATCCACACAAACAAATATGCTAAAATATCTCCACAATCTCTTATCACCCGAGTCGCATACAAATGGCACACTGCCAATCCTCCGTTTATGAGTACTATTATAGAATCCTCATAAGGGTATTTTGTGACACTGGGGCTTCCAAAGATGAATATATAAAGAATGTTAAACCCATTATATATTATGTACAGCAGTAATAGATGGTGCGGATTAAAGATGATACGATCTTTAACGATAGCAAAACATGGTAACTTTGAATATAGGACTACCTAGTTTAATAATCTAGAATGAGCCAAAGGCCCGAAGCTAATGAATTGTTCTGTGTGATTTAGAGGCCTTCTGCTGTATTAGAAAAAGTATAATTACCAACTGCTGATTTCGAATCATTTTTGTTTTTCTCTGGAGAACCATCACCGCCTCATTCACCGACATATCAACCGTCTACAATCTGAACTTCTCCACCGCGTGGCAATGAACTCCACCTGTTATAATCTAATTTTATTTAAGTCTTGCCAAGTGGTGCAAGTTTGTAATCACCTCTTTTGAATGTATATACAGAAGCTATTGTAATATCAGTGTGATTAATATAACATATATATTTTTTCTATGCTGTAGCATACGTTTTATCCCTTGCTCTGTTTTCTCTATTCTGCTCTGTTCTTTTGTCTCTGTTTTGTCCTGTATTTTCTACAAATTGGTATCAGAGCCTGGTTATCTATTATCTTTTGATTCAACTCTAATTGCCATCAATTAGATCACAGGATGTATGGGAAATTGTGGAGAATGGATATACAGAACCCCCAGATGCTGCAGCATTCAATGCACTCTCACAAGCTGAGAAAGACACTCTGAAGGAGCAAAGGAAGAAAGATGGAAAAGCACTCTTCTACATTCATCAGGCTATGCATGAAAGTATACTCCCAAGAGTAGCAGCAGCAAAGCAAGCAAAGGAGGCATGGGACACCTTGCAGGTGGCTTACCAAGGTATGGACAAGGTTAAAACTACAAAATTACAATTGCTCAGAAGAGAGTTTGAAAATTTATTTATGAAAGAGTCAGATTCTGTAGAATCCTTTTTTAACCATGTTGTTGGTTTGGTCAACCAAATGAAATCCCATGGAGAGGTTGTTGAAGATAGGAAGGTTGTTGAAAAAGTACTTAGAAGCCTCCCTTCAAAATTTGATCCTCTTGTTGTGACCTTAGAGGAAACAAAAGACATGAATCAATTTAGTGTTGATGACTTGCATGCCTCACTGATAAATCATGAATATAGGTTGAATAGGTCACATATCTCTTTGGAAAATGCATTTTCATCTCAAGCTTTTATAAGCCGTGGTAGAGGAAGGCAGAAGTTCAGTTCTAGAAGGAGTTCCACTAGAGGAGGACGCAACAACAGTCCTGCAAATACTGCTGGAAGAGTTCAAACTCAGAATTTTAACCACTCAAGTGGTCATAGATTTGAGAAATCTAATATTCAATGTCACTACTGTAAGAAACTTGGGCATTATGCAAATGAGTGTAGGAAGAGACAATATGATCAGAATAATCTAAAACAAAATCAAAGTCAAAATCAGTCTGGGATTACACCAAGTTCTATGTTCATGGCAAGTACTAGGATGGCTAAAGCAGTTCCTACTTGTTCCCCTAATGAATGTAACATTGTTCAAGAAAGTCCCTGTGATATTTGGTATTTGGATTCAGGGTGTAGTAATCATATGACTGGAAATGTGGATTTATTTTCTAGTTTGGATGAGTCAGTGCAAACTGAGGTTACTCTTGGGAACAACAACAAGGTGACTGTATTAGGCAAAGGTACAGTTGATATTTTAACTAACAAGGGGGAGCAGAAGGTTATTCATGATGTATATTATGTTGATGGTTTGAAACATAATTTGATGAGTATTGGTCAATTGATCCAGAAGGGTTATAGAGTTTACATGGAGAATACAGAGACTGTGATTTTGGATATATTGCCTAGCAACCAGCAGATTGCAAGAGTGCAAATGACAAGTAATAGAATGTTTCCATTAAGAATCAAACCTGACTTGAAGAACAAAACAACTCAAGTTGTTTGTAAATAAAATGATACACAATCTGAAACTGTGTTTAAGGCAGAACATTCATATTTCAAAGCTAGCACACAGTCCAAAGATTTGGCACAATCTGAAACAACAATACAAACAAGCACTGGATTTGTTCAATCTAGCTCCCAACAACAAGACAATATTGAAGAAATTCAATCTGCATTTCAATCAGTTGTCAAAGATGAATCATGGCTTTGGCATTTCAGATTTAGGCATTTAAATTTTGGTGGATTAAATTTGTTGCATAGGAAAAACATGGTGAAAGGTTTGCCTTTGATACAAAAACCAGAGAGAATATGTGAAGGATGTATATTGGGAAAGCAGCACAGAGAATCTTTTCCTGTTGGTAAATCAATTAGAGCAAGAGCACCTCTAGAAATTGTGCACTCTGATTTATGCGGTCAAATGCAAACACCATCCAGTGGAGGTTGCTCATATATTCTGACATTCATTGATGATTTCACAAGAAAAACTTGGGTTTATTTTCTTAGACACAAGTCTGATACATTTTCTTACTTTCAGTAGTTTAAAGCTCTTGTGGAAAAGCAAAGTGGTTTCTATATTAAAGTTTTAAGAACAGACAGAGGACGTGAATATATTTCTAATGAATTTTTGAATTTCTGTAAGAAGCATGGTATTCATAAACAATTTACAGCTAGTTACACACCACAGCAAAATGGTGTGGCTGAGAGGAAAAACCGAACCATAATGGAGATGGCCCGAAGCATGATGATAGCAAAACATCTACCAAAAGAGTATTGGGCTGAGGCAGTAGCAACTGCTGTTTATATAATAAACAAATGTCCAACGAAATGTGTAAAAGATAGAATTCCTCAAGAGGCATGGACCGGTATGAAACACAGTGTTTCTCATTTTAAAGTATTTGGTTGTGTGGCATATGCTCATGTACCTGATGAACTAAGAAAGAAGTTGGACAATAAAAGTGTAAAGTGCATCTTTGTTGGTTATTAAGAGGATACAAAAGCATACAAGTTGTTTAATCCAATTACAAAGAAAGTCATAATCAGCAGAGATGTTCAATTTGTGGAAGAAGAAGTATGGGATGGAAGTATAGATAAGACCGTGAACATAGTTTCAGCTGCCTCACATGATGATATGGCGGATGAGGTATTTGCACCTCAAGGTACAACTTATACAATTCCTCCCACGCTTACACAAACATCACAAGTTGTAGCCCAAGCTACACCTTCATCTACAACAAGGAGATCTTCAAGGGTGCAGCAGACACCACAACAAACTCCAGCAACTCCTTCAGCTGGAATACTTGGAGCAAGTCCATCAAACTCAGCAAACAGCAGTGCTTCTTTAGATCCAACTTTGACAAGCATGCTTCCATACAAAACAAGGAGTTTAAGTGAGTTATATAATGTTGATACAGCTAATTCATTATTTGCTTTACTTTCTCAAGTTGCTAATCCATTATCATTTGAAGAAGCTATAAAAGAAGAAACATGGGCTCAAGCCATGGATGAAGAAATTAATGCTATTGAAAAGAATCACACATGGGAGTTAGTGGATTTTCCTAAAGGAAAAGATGTGATTAGTGTGAAATGGATTTACAAAACCAAACATAGTGCTAGTGGAAAAGTGCAGAAGCACAAGGCAAGGTTAGTAGCTAGAGGTTTCACACAACAACCAGGAGTTGATTACAAAGAAACTTTTGCTCCTGTTGCACGAATGGATACTATAAGGATAGTGTTAGCCATTGCAGCACAAAATAGATGGCCTACTTATCAAATGGATGTAATGTCTGCATTTTTAAATGGATTCCTTGAAGAGGAAGTATATGTGAAACAACCACAAGGTTATGAAATCCCTGGTCATGAAGGCAAGGTGTACAGGTTGAAGAAAGCATTGTATGGACTTAAACAAGCTCCTAGAGCTTGGTACAGTCGGATTGACTCTTATATGATTCAGCATGGATTTCAAAGAAGCAGCAGTGAGCCTACCTTGTATATCAAAATCAATGAGCAAGGTAAAATTTTAATTGTGAGTTTATATGTGGATGATTTGATATTCACTGGTAATCTTTCTATATATTCTTTTAAGACAGCAATGAAAAGTGAATTTGAAATGACGGATTTGGGGCTTATGAAATATTTCTTGGGCATCCAAGTCCATCAATCTAATACTGGAATTTTTATTTCACAATCTAAATATGCTGGTGATGTCTTGAAAAGATTTAATATGTTGAACTGTAAGGCAGCCCCAACACCTGTTATGACAAATTTGAAGTTAAGCCAAGAGGATGATGGATCAAGTGTTGATCCTACACTGTTTAAAAGGTTAGTTGGGAGTCTGATGTATTTGACAGCCACAAGACCTGACATTATGTATGGTGTAGGTCTGATTTCAAGATTTATGGAGTCTCCAAAAGACTCTCATTGGCAGGCTGGTAAAAGAATTCTACGATATGTTAGTGGCACAAAGAATTTTGGAATTATGTATTCCACTTCAGATGAATTCAAGCTAACTGGATACATAGACAGTGATTGTGCTGGCAGCGTTGATGATAGAAGAAGCACCTCAGGTTACGCATTCCATTTTGGTACAGGTGTTGTATCATGGGCGTCAAAGAAGCAGCCTATTGTTACTCTTTCTTCAGCTGAAGCTGAATACGTAGCAGCAACAACTGCAGCATGCCAAGCCGTATGGATGAGACAGGTATTGAAGCATCCTCAACAAGATGCAACTCAAATTTTCTGTGACAAGACTTCGCAGCCTTTGCCAACAGTCAATTTACATAAGAGATACTCCTAAGTCATTGTGTCTAAACCACAGGTCCCCGCATTAGAGCATGGAAACGAAGTCAACATGGCCACGATGCTTGAGCAGCCTGGACCCCAAAGTCAAAACCTTACCAAATTCAGAATCATAAAATTATTTGGCCAGCGTTTGAAGAAATGGGTGAGCACATCTGCTGAAATTGCTCACAATGGTATAAACTCCAGCTTTCAAAAGGTTTATAGCTCTCAAGCAAAATAGAACTTACTGAAACACTGACATCATTTGTGTATGGATTTTACCATTTACTGATCTGCCTACTGAAACATTTTATGTTATGCTTAGAATCAGTTAGAGTGAAATGCACCACTAACAATAAAATAAACTACCCAACACAACGCAGAGGAAACAAATACAACTACATTGGCAAGCTGATTTAAATCTCACTCTCAGGCATCAAGGGATGCACTAGACAATCAAAATCGTATTTGGTTTTTAGATGAAAAACCAATAAGATCATAATATCAATAAGATTTTACAAAAGCCAATTGAAAGCACAAACTGGTCAGAAGACAAAAACCGTAAACAGGAACACAAGAAGAAATGTGTCTAGTAGAGGGAGCATTTGTTATCGTGCCCAACACGTTATATCTTGGTTACACTATCCATATTGTATTTACAAAGGAATGCGTCAGGCAGTCAAGCAGAGGAGATACACAACCCCCTAGTGCAAATTCGCTTTAGAAGCTAGTGAAAATTTTATACCGCTTCTTAGACAAAGCAAATGGAAACCCTGCAAGGGTAACTGAGGGTAGTCTGAAATATAAAAAAATTAATATCAGAATTCCTTATATAGCATTATTATATTTGAATAGAGTACAAACGCCACGCTTAATCTTAAACGCATAATTGTTGTACAATGAACTTTTAACTAACATGAAATGGATTAGAACGCAAAAACTATTTCCATTAACTATCTCTACAAGTAATCATTACCAGGTGTCTAATACAAAGAAATTCAACTACTTTAAAGATTACAACGTAGAAGCATCGTACCACTAGGAAAGCATAAAATTACTGAAAAATATGGGGTGAAAAATGAGGTATAAATTATAACAATTCAGATTTTGCACAACCACTTCTTTGTACCTTCGAGAGAGATAAGATTTTTATTCATAATAAAGAGGTGTACTTCGTACACACAGCTCAGAAAATAAACAAACTTTACCAAGACTTCTTTGACGCAACCAGAAAGGACTTAAGTCCAATATGGCAATCAAGTGAAGCTGATTAAGCCATCTCTGCATAATTAAAAGCTACAGCCCCGGTTTAATAAGCTGGTCAATAATGCCTTGTAAGACATAAAAGATGATAGCCAATGTAGCCTTGTGATTATTTTAAAAAATACTTACTGCAACAACGAGCTTACCTTTTATTGTTGCAAGAAGACAGTAGAGACGAGTCTCGTCCAATCTACTGCTGAAAGAATGACACCATATAACTAGTCTATAACCTATAGCCTTAATTGCTGAAAGCTCCTCCACTTAACTTCTGCGAAGGGCAAAACAAATATAACATGAACTGCCTAGAACCTCAAGAACTTGCTGAAACTCTGCATATTACTGGTTTTCCCTTGAAGCCGGAAATATACATACAAGCCTCGCATGAAAAATATAAACAAATAGGATCACACTCAACACGCACTACTAACCATTTCAAAACTGAAATTCTCTCTTCAAGACTTCAAAATGTTTGACCCCCTGTCAGTCAGGATGCCCCCTATTCCTTTCAATTGATATGGCCTTTAAGACACGTCCAGATTCTGCTTCAGGAAGCAGAGAGGCTTTCAACCTCCTTAACTGATACCTGCATTGCCCTTCCTTTGGGCGAATATCAGAGAGGCTTTCAACCTCCTTAACTGCCCTGTGATGTCTTCTGTGAGTATACACAACCACTCTATCATAGGACGAAAACCATTTTTCCCTCAAATATCCAAGTGTCCTCCATGGTGGGATAAACTTCTTAAAATTCTGTGTAATGCGATGCTGTTTCAAGTTGTCCGAATTGAAAAAATCTTTGGGGATTATTAAATCACTCCAATTGATAATAATCTAAATTAAAAAATTTAGCACTCTTTTCACCAAGTGAGCTAATGCAAGCCTCTTATGCGGTTAAATCGTTAGCATGTCCAACTGATATTTGCACAATGTTTCAATGTGTTGACCATTAATTAATTTTGAATTCCAAATCTTACCTGTACCTACAGGCAAATATGATCCTGTTGATGTTAGAATCAACCAACCAGCAGCTATATATTGTTTATTTATTTTTCAGGGGTTAAATTTTCTTTGAGCAGATGTTCAAGTTTGAGCAGATGATATAGTACTGCTTTGAACTCAAACCACACATTTGAAGCACATTTTACTTTAGAGGGAAGTTTTCTAAATATAATGTCGAATTTTAGAGCTATTCAAGTGTGACAGGACACCGAATATGCACGCTTTGAAATATCCTTTACAGGTGATGGTCTGAAAAAATTGAATACTGCCTAGTTTTCAAATTATAAATCAACAAAGTGTGTTGTGTATCCTAATGTCAAAGCTGCCAAGTGTCTAGCAATATTCAATCCTTTTCTGTATGTGGTAGTTTTGCATGTGTTGTAAAATCTTTAAAATTGTATCCACAAAAACAGCAATTATAAGAAGATAATGAAACCCATTGGTGCTTGATGAGCCCATCATTGAATTGCCTCTAGAACTTTGGAGGGTTATTGCTTGCCTAATCTTCAATTCTAAGAGCAATTTTAAATTATATATATATATATATGACATCGTCCCAAAATTAATATTTAAAGAGTCTCTAGAACAAGTCATATAAAAAAAAAACAAATCAAGATTGATTTAATATCATTATTTTTTTTCTATATTTTAAATTAATTCTGGCATATGGCAAAATTTGATTCATTTACATTGCACCACATAAACTTATTGAGCTGGCTTATAGAGAGTGTCTGATTAGTGGATCTTTTCCAATTTAAAAAATACTACAGCTCAAATAATAAAATATCTTGTATTGTTTGAAAATGTATTCATATCAGAGATGACCTAGCTAATAGTTGAGCACTCTAATTTTGTACCTCTCAAAATAATACATGGCAATTTAAAATCACATTCTTTTTTACAGTAGCTTACATAATAAGACCCTTTCTTATAATTAATGTTGTAGGTCCACATCAACAAATGATGCCACTTTAGTATGCCTTTTGTTGATGTGTTCAAAAAGATCCCAAAAAGGGTAGATCAATAGTCGGGCATTAATTCATGTTTGGTTTGTGTGTTGATGTGACATCACATAATTTGTTGCTATTTAAATCTAAATAATACATTTCATTCAATTATGAGTTATTAGATCAACACAAAAATTTCAAATCACAATTACTAATACTCTATTATTACCAATGGAAGCGTAAAGTAAAAGGTCATGTTGAATAAAACTAATAAATTACAATGTATGAAACAAGTAATCACTAATGACCTTTTTTTTATTACCATGTAATATTTAATAATTTTATTTACAATAGCTATTAACTATTCATTTTATTTAATACTGTTAGAAATATAGGACATTAGTTGTCAACAAATAGAAGTTTTAAATTTATTTAAAAATGGAAACTGAAAAATTAAATCAAATATAAAATTTAAAATAATTATTTTT
>VDFB02364957.1:0-26475 GCA_007258455.2 Sequoia sempervirens
TTCTTTGCACTATGGTTTGTTTATTTTTTGTTTCACTCCATTCCCTGAATGCTGTTTTAACTCGGTAATTCTCTCTATCATTTTCCCTTGTTTCGTTTTGGGCAACCTGTTATGACCTGCGGATCTCATGAGTTTGAGGCCATGTGCAAGATTGATATTTTGTTTATTTTCTAAGCCTTCTAACGACTCCATGCCCAATGGATAAGCCTAGTCACTGGTTCTCATGTTTAGCAAGCAAACATCTCGCAAAGGTCACCATAATTGTTGCCTATATTTCACCTATAGTTGAAACCAGGCAGGATAATCATATGTTAGATCTTCAGAGGGAAATGGAACATTCATACGAGGGCAAAGACTCTACATCTGATGCTAGGTCACGGGGAACTTAGTTGGGAAGCCTGCCTTGCTCAGGTTTGGCATGAAAATCTTCTAAGGGCAGAGTTTCCAAGACCCCAGGAAGTCACAACGAGTAGGATTCATCTACAGGTCCATATTGGCAAGACATCGATTGGTGTCTCGGTGACAGAAGGTTTTCAGTTCAATAGAGGTTCTTTTCTTCGACAAAAGGTCTCGGTGAACGCATCGGGTCTCACCGACAAAACAACGCAGGATCTTTTTGGTGAAGCAAGCGAGCTTCACTAGGAGGTCTCCCCGAAGTCACAGGGTCTCCCTGATAATCAAAAGGAGGCATGTTCGGGACAGGTCTGGCTGACAAAAAGTCTCCCTGGCACAAAGCAAGAGGGCCCTCAGTGTGACTAATGGATCTTGCCTAGATGTCTCAACGATTTCACAAGGTTCCCCCGAAACGAAATGGAGCTCCGATAGACTAAGGAGTTCGGCGTGTGTCTTGGCGACAAACATGTGGTTTGGTCAAAAGAATGAACCAAGGAGGGGAAGAAGGATTAGCATGAGTTCCAGCATCGGTATATGGTCATAGTGAGTTCTCTTGGTCTTACCGACAGTGTGCAAAATGATTTTATTTCGGTATGAGTTCACTTTTGTCTCATCGATTGGCGGCGGAAGGATGTGCTCATCGGTGTAGGTTGGGGCGATCGCCGTAAGGTCTCGGCGAGTGACCTTCGATCTCGCTGATGGGAAATAATGAAGGACCCTTGTCAGTGTAACAATTGCCTTGTCTCGACAACTCAGAATGCATTGAGACCTTTCGGTGTAGCAAACGCAGTCTATGTGAGGTCTCCCCAATGGATGGAAGCTACAACGACACACTTGAGATAGGTAGACTCATTGGTGGGAGATACATTATGTCTCAGCGACCCGAGGGTGGTTGAAGTCTTTTTGAATAACAGGGTGCATTTTATATGATGTCTTGCCAATAGTGGAACGTCTCAGCGAAGAGAACGAGGAGCTCAGAAAAAGCAGGGATTTGACAAGAGGTCTCAGCGAGCGTGGAAAGTTCTCTTCGATAAGAATGAAGGCTCTCAACAAAGGTAAATGAATTCGCCATGAGCTCTTCCCGACCGGCGGGAGTCTCAGTGAAGGAAAAGAAGAGCTTGGACAGAATGAGGGTGGGGTCGGCAGGATGTCTTGCCGACCGAGCAAGCTCTTTCCGAACTCAAGGCGAACTTTCGGTGGAGCAAGGAGACTTCGATATAGAGTCTCGACGAATGGAGTGTGTCTCGGCAACAAAAGTAGATGTCAATGCGACAGAAGAGAACTCGTTATGACTGTGGGGTTTTCGACAGGATGTCTTACCGACCATGGGTGGTCTCAGTGACAGAAGGGATCTCCACGTGACTCATCAACCCACTGATCTGTTGGAGATAAACGGTGTCTTGTCGATGGCTCTAGTAGAATCGGTATGATTCTTTAGGCTCGCTAGGAGCTCTCAGCGACGGCTCCATGCTATGCCGATACTTGCGAAAGGATTTAACTGCATCGGGGAGACACAATTAGTGTCTCACCAATATGCGGTTCAACAAGGGAAGTTTTGACCGCTCGAGGAAGCTGCGTGGATTTCACTCAGCCAATCAAAGAAATCTGAAGGTAAACCATGGCAGTCTAAAGAACATCAATAGGATGAAGGGCGACGTGTACCTGTTGCAGGCTTAGAGCATTCAAGGTGTAGCCGAAGTGGCTCAATAGGACACGATGGATCAAATGAATGCGGTAGCTGCAAAATATTAGAAGGCTTCTATGAGGGTAGCTCTTCACCGATACCCACAGTGGGGACACACATGCTTCAACATTAATTTCAATCAAAAGATCTGAGGATTGATCTTTCTGGGCCCGATATTTTGTAAGCCCTAAGGGGCCGACACATAGTCTGTATATAAGGCATATTTTTTTTCCTTTCTGTAGGGAGTTCGAATTATGCATTCAAGGGAGTTAGTGATTTTTCGTCAATCCTTTCTCAATTAGTGCATGTTTCTATAACTCAATTGAAATTTTTGGAATGCGAAACAGAGTTCATCTCAAAAATAATGTATTAATGCCCGTACCACTCTCATTTCTGTATGTTAGCTTATGTATGTATTTCTTTAACAGTGTTTTACCAAATTTGCATTCATACCACTTAGTTGTGAAGATTGTACCTTCCTTCTCAAGATATGTATGTGGATCAAACCTACCAAGAGTGATGCATAAGGCTGAATGGGGTGATGTTGAGTAGGTGAAATAGCAGCAGTCTAGTTTTCTTCAGTGTGTTTCACCCTATTTTCATTTCATGATTTCTCATAGATTCGGTGTATCACCATAGAGTTAGTTTTACTTTTAATGCATTCTCCTTCACCCTTTCCCTTTAGAGAATCAATACTTTAGGTGGTACCCAAAGGAAGCCGGCCTTCTCCAGAGATTCACTCCAATTTTAGGTGACCCACAGCCTTGGAGTGATCCAATGCTTCACTAGAAAGCTTAGTTTTACAACTTTGCATCAGGGTGCATTTCTAGGTGACAACAATCCAATCCACACAAGATAACATTTTTAGCCTTGGAATTGTTCTCATATAACCTTATTTTAGCTGGATCAATTGGAGGAGAAGCAGGAGCAACATAACTATCTTTGATTGATTTCTATACACCAAACCGTAGAGAATTTTGATTGCCTTCCATTCTCAATTTACATAAAGTGTAATTAGTCTCATCAAAACTATGACCCTTGTATTATCCATCATGTGCCATCTCGGATCTTTACCTTAAGCGGTTAAGCTTCTTCAGAGGAACTTGGCTTTGATACCAATTGTTGAACACAATGGATACTGAGAAGGGGGTGAATCAATATCTATAAAAACTTAAACCCCTCTAGAACTTGAACTCTTCAACATAATAATTCTTTAAGAAAATATAAACCCTTAAACAAATTAGTAGCAAAAAAATATATTACAATTTATACCTTCAACAATTTCAGCAATCTTCAACAATGAAAGATATAACAATCTATCCTTAATTAGATCAAGAACAATGAAAAAGAAACAAGAAACACACATTCACAAGGTGAAACCAGATTTATGTGGAAAACCCAATGAGGGAAAAACCACACTGAGAGTTAACTCACAATATAAAGGCCCACTACCAAAAATTGACTTGCAAACTAAGGTGCATTACCGTAGAGAAAGACAAAAGTGACATGCAGAGCAGAAGCACACACAAAACTAGGGTCAAGACAAAAGGACCTGATGATATTCACTATCTTAGAGTAGGATTCAAAAGATTATATAAAATTGCAATACTTTTCAACAATTCATTTTGTTGACTGAGGTATTAAGGAACATTTGATAATTCTCCTTCACACTTGAGCACCATCTTTGTTGGATATTCAATACATTCCACACTCACACTTATTTTCACTTATTAAAACATCCATACCTTTGCAATTGAAATGATCTTGTATTTATATCCACCACAATACTTCACAACTTCAATTAGGTCGACCAAGAAAGAATACAAACAATAATTTCACCAAGTCGGCCACAACAACCTATTGTGGTCCTATCTCAAGGATAGAGAGGACCAAAAACAATCTTATTGCATATTCCAATGTGATCCAAAACAATTCACACACGGGTGCACATTAACCTAAGTAAACAACAAGGAAACACACAGATGAAACATGAAGCACACAACCAATCGACCCAAAAAAATGTACTTCCAATTGAATTAACACAATGCGGTCCCCAACAAGATAGACTAGGAACCAAATCTATCATAACACAACTTCATATGCTGGTGCAAACCCTTAAGAATTTATCACAAGCAAGAGAACAAGCCTTATCGGCTAGATATCCACAAATAATCTAGAAAACCAACTCAAGACACAATATAGCACTAAGGAGCACAACCAACAATGTGCAAATCACATGGGGATGTTCCATGAACATCCAAAAAAAACTTCCAAACACATCCTCTATATACTGTCATGCCACCAATTAACACTGCAAGACCAAATAGGAATATAATACTTCATCCTAGAAACACAAAATGCACAACTAGGAGATATAACATTAACAAAACATTTTATGGAGCACTTCAACACATGAAATTGGAATTGAGACACTGCACAAAAATTGAGAGCACATTCACCAAGCCTCAGGAGTAAGGACATCAATGTAGAGAATATTTTTGGATTCTTCTTGACAACCAAAAACACTAGCAACCTTCTGTAATTCACATAAACCTCCTCAACAACACAAGTGACATGAAAAGATAGGAGTGCAACATCCACAAAACATATACTTTGAATCTCAAACTGCAAGACCTTATCTTCAATAGTAGAGGAATGCAGAGAATTCTCCCAAATAGACTTCAATGCAACTTCTAGGAACAAAACCTTCTAGCAACTTGTAGAGGCCAAACTTTCTTTCAACAACATATGCTTTATTAGGAACAACAAGAGATAGCATACATCGTACTATAGACCATTAGAAACACCTCTCAACCATCAACAACCCTTCTACTCCTCATCTTAATATATCATTATGAAACCAACTCTATTGATATCTACCATACTCAATACTTCTTTCAAAATCATCAGACAAGGCATGACATCCAACCAAGAACTTTAGCAGCACCATCATACATCAATGTTAGCCCAAACTAAATGTTGTCAACAATGACAACCAATGCCAAACAAAATTGCAACTATCTTCCCAAGTGCTATCAACCATGACAACAATAAACCCAAGTGTTGACACCACAACAACCAATGCTAGGAATACAACCACTACAAACAATCTCACGAACATATTTGGCAATCTCACCTTGTGTTAATATCAATAGCAACCAAAAATAATTCACCAAGTGTTGACATCATTGACAACCACTGCCAACAATCCTTTGGCCTTAGGAAATCTAGAATTTCCTTTTGTAACCATATTTCTCCAATTCCCAAATGTGATAGCACTTTTCTGGCAAAATGATTCTCAAAATTTATAAAGCTAGAAGAATTATAATTCTTATCCCACACATGGGTCCAATATTGGATAGGAAGGAGATTTCCCTTGCCATCTTCCATGTGAATATGTAGGGCACTATCCCATTTCCCTCTTCCTCCATATAAGAACATATGACACATAAAATAATACCATCTGAAATTTATTACCTTGCTTCTCTTCTTAATCTACATTAATTTCTTGTGGATGGCATTAGCTAGCTATGAATGTGGGGAAGTCAAATTCAATGTTCACTACGAGATTTTGAATATCAACATCCTTGTACATGAGAGGAACTGATATTCTAGTTTGAGAATCACCCCCCAATACTTGACATAGAGAATAATATGTTCAAATGAAATAATCCTCAAAAGTGTCCAAATTGAAGGGTTCCATCTCACTAGCAGGGATTGTTATAGATCTTCTATCAAAACCCTTCAATCTATATCTAGGTAGCTAATGAACTCTAAAACTATTCTTGTCACCTGTTGATATTTTTGTTTAAATAATCCAAAATCTATGAACCTATTGGTAGCCAATTTTAGCCTAAAGAACTTAGAGATGAAGGCTTTATAAATTTTGATCAATTCCCCTCCATTTAGTTCTATGACCCTCACAATCTCATCATAATTCATAGCTATGTGTATAAAAAAGTCCACATACATGAATATGTGAGGGACCACCAATTACCCTAGGTTGTATATCCGAACATTTAAAATGGTAACCTTGGAATTTCTTTTCCCATACTAGTGCACAAATAACTCCCATCCAACGAGAAGAATCTCATCATCCCTACATTCTTTGGTATTATAAACTAAACCTAATGTTGTACTAAGACCATGGGCTCAGATAGCCTTTCTTGTTGAACTAGGAAGTTGGACAATAGGTCTTCATCAAATGGTCTCTTTGAAGTAGGTAGTTGGTCCTTTGAATGTCTCCTTGTTTCAATTGAGGTTTAAAGCTAGGGTTTTCTACATCTAGTTTTAGGGCTTTGATGCTTCCAAATGATCAACAAGGTATACACACTTTATAATAAACCCTAGGACTATAAATTTGATGAATTTCATAGATAAAAATGTACTTACTTGTACTTCACCTTTTTGGAAACCCTTATTCATTGTGGAAAGTGTCAAAGCTCTGCAAATTCTCTCTTCAAATTTGATAGATGATAAATGAGTTGATTTTTGTGTCAAATCATAGAATTTATAGAAGAAATTGTGATGAAAGTATGGTAGCAATCCATCTTGTCCACCATTACTCTCAAAATGCATGTGCCAGGAGCCTCCAACTATCCATTTTCCAAGTTTGAATGTGGATTGTCGATCTTTTGATGAAATGACAACCTTTGACGATCATAAATGATTTGACCAGTTTGAAAATATTTGACACACATTGACATATTTTTGACCAATAAATTCAATCCAAGTGGGGTCACTTTACATGTCATTAGAGATGAGCCACCAAAAAAGACAACTTAAGAATAGTTGACATTATCATATAAGCCATGTGGCAGCTTTTCATAATTCTGCAACTTAAAAAATAGAGTGGTTATAAGGAGCTTTTAGACTCGCGAAATCATCCCAAGACCATGCCATGTGCCCACATTTTGTTCCTCACAATCTTAGATTTTTATATGACATCTATCGAAAACATTGAGGACACACCACATTGTCCCTTTTTCGCAATTCTATAACCTTCATTTAGGTCTTCTTGAATCATTTTGCAGACTTGTAGAATCCCTTAAAAAGCATGACACCTATCCCCTTTCTATGATTTCGTGGACCATTAATCAATCCTTGTAAAGCTACCTGCGGACTTGCGAAATACCTTAAAAACGTGCCACATGTCACACTAGTCTTTATAAAAGACTTATAGTTTCAAATAATGTCTCAACGCCATGTGGCATTAATTCCATGGGTCCATGAGCTCTCCTTTCCTTTAGTAGCATACCCCCTGCGGACTAACATAAATTGCTAAAATAATGACAACTGTCCATGCTTTTGTACTTCCACGAGCTATTATTTCCTTATTAAAATATTTCATGCTGAAGCATGTAAAAAGGGCACATGAGCGGTGGGGACCACATATTAAGCACGTGTGCAACTTAAGTTTTTTTTTTTATCACATGCATAATTTATCTTTTAAGTGAGATTAGAAGATGGGCAAAGGGGGTGATAATTTTAACAATATAAAGGGGCATAAACATAGGACTTTAAATAATTAGAAATTATAGAAAAGTGGGTACACCCAGTAACCTAATAGAAGGGGCCAGTAAAGGCATGGATCAAAGGCCCTCAAGTTACAACTTAAAGGTTGGGTAATCGGGATAGACAATCAACACAAAATTAAAACAAAAGTGCTACATACAAGGCACTACCTAGACCTAGTGTTTTTTTAGGGTTTATAAACCTAAACACATATACAAAGTAGTATTTTAGTAAATCCTAACATCAATAATAACATTTTGAAGCCGAGGACTTAGGGAAAAAATTGAGAACCATAAGAATGTGAAAAATGTACTATCATACTCTTTTGAAGCTTGTTAGAGCTTATTTTCTCCTATAAAAAGTGAGTCTTTTTGAAAGGGTGAGATGTACGTCTTGTTGAATCTATTGAAAATAACAAAGATAATTATTGCCTTTGTGTTCACTTGGAAACCAACTAGAAATCCATAGAAATTATTTTCTATAGTATGGTAGCTATTGAAAGAGTGTACAATCCTTCCTCTATGTTATTGTTTTGATTTGCACATTTTGGTGTAACATAAAATGAAACAAATGTGCATTAGAACAATTCTTTGAATTAGAAGGGAAAGTTGATTGTAAAGAGAAAAACCTAAAACTCTAGTGTTTACAATATGTTATTTCTTTTGGTGATCTCTACATATTTTTCGGGATGGTTTAACATAACCAAAAAAACTACAAACCTATATTTTTGGTTCTCAAGCTAGTGCACAAGGCAATTCAACTATCCTATTGAAGGTGAGATGATTTTACTCTTGAAAAAAATATGAAACCGTTAAATAGCTATCAAATGGTCACTCTTTCTAGCTAAAAGCAAAGACCATAAAATGCGAATAAAACACAATGATTTTATAGGTTTGAACACAAGGACATAACCACCTAGGTAAAATGAATTAAGGAATCACCTATAAAGTCACAATCTTTGATTTAATAAACTATACAATACAAAGCTTGCATACTTGCTATTGTAACTTAATTTACGTCGACATACATACATAGTAGTGCACATGTCTTGTTGGAACTCATGTTGGAGTTGGATGCATCCCTTATTTTGTCATTTATTCATTATGGTGGAAATAGTACTTTGTAAATTTTCCATAAAATTTAATTTCAACTTCTCTTAATTCAAAAAATTGATAGCAATTGCAAGGAGCCTCTTATGGAGTTCTTCATGTAGTATCATTATACCCTAATTTCTAATAGGGTTATTAGAGAAGAAAGGATATTTGGCTTCAAATAACTTTCCATATTTCAAATGATAATTTGTTTAACTCTACATCTATTGACATTGTAATTTGTGTATTTGTAAACATAGAAGATTTAAAATTGACCCAAACTTAATATTCCTATTGTAAACTTCACTACATAAATAAAAAAAATATGAATTGTAAAACACTCAATATTAAATGTTCTGACCCTATCCAACACAAACTATTACACTATAATTTGGATTTTTGAATTTAACTAGCTACCAAATTGTTTTATTAATTGGCAAGAAAAAAGCCCCTCATCCTCAAAAATAAAGTCAATGTCTTCTTCCTTCATGACAAGCCTATTAGTTATGAGTTAGGCTCAAAATGTTAGAAAATAAATCTATTAAACAATTACATTTCGTAAAAGAAAAGAAGTCTAATGACTTATTCTCTAATGAGACTCTTAGTAAGGTTTTAAATTTTGGGGATAAAATATTTAGTAGGCAGTTAGATATAGAAAATTAGGATAAACTACTAAATTGTAGATTGTTTAGATTATTTTAAGAAATAATATTTTTTTAATTCTATGACAAATTTATGTGGATAAAAATTGATGGAATTAAGAGTTCGGATGAAAGTAGTAGTTCATCTTCCAATGACCATTCTCTCAATTAAAAAAATAGTAGACCTAAATTTTTATTATTATTTTTGCTGGGTGTGAAGCCCAACCATTGCCCTTTCGTCTTCGTCTTCCCAGGACTCTTCATCTGCGTTGAAGAGAACATTATATATTTTTTTACCGGATCTTATTGACACCCATTTTGAGTTGCTCTAGTTTTTATTTTATTTTCTCGTTCTATAACCTACTATGTTGATTTTCGAACTGAAAGATTATATATTTGTATTGAATGCTTTTAAGAAACCTCAATTGTGCCTTTCTTCTGCTCTCTGCGTAAATTTCCATGGTTTAGCATTATGGCCGAGTTAAGGCCCTTTTCATGGTGGCTTCTGTATGAGCTCAAATCCTTTGTGCGCTTTATGTCTAATCTGTTGTTGACTTGTGTGCTGGTCACGTTCTCATAGCTTCCTATTGATCCAATTGCTTCAACATCAGTATTTGGTTGTTTGGCTGGTGTGGTGACTTGGCGGGTGGTGTGCTGAGGTGTCAGTTTCTAATCAGTTGATAGCATCTGCGTGGACTATCATGTGGGCCCATGGAGTTAAATACTGGAAAGCCTAGTATAATTCTGGGAAGATTGGTGATGCGGTGGTTTCTCTTTCGAACGGTGAAACAACTACGTTAAATGTGGCCGCAACTTTACACTGGGTGTTACTAACCTACGTCGTGGATCTTGAGCGACGAACGAATGCCATCCGATCCTTGTTAAGATGTGTGAGCTTGGTAGTGGCAGTATAAGAATTGAATACGGATTACGTGGTAGATGCCTGGACAATATTTATTGGTCCAAAGACCAATGCACGAAGCTTCTCAGGGGTCCACATATGAATTATTGATGCCACGTGTCATTGAGCAGTCGATGCGCTTGTTTGTCTTGAGGGGATTGTGTGTCAATTTTTTAAATAGTTTAAAGCTTTTGGCACTCATATTAACTTCGATAGTTTAAAGCTTTTGGCACTCATATTGACTTCGATCTTTGTGTACACCCTGAGTTGGCCTAATGGTGGAGAACTTGTACTCTTGAAAGAGAGGTCACAAGTTCAAATCCTGCAGGGGGTAAGGTATGTACACCTCATATTGTGGAGCATGAGTTAGGTGCCTCCCTCAGATTTGGGAGTATGAGGAGTATGTACACCTCATATTGTGGAGCACGAGTTAGGTGCCTCCCTCAGATTTCCCAAAAACAGATTCCCTGGTATTCGTAAAAGTATAGTAAAAAATGAGAACGCACCACTTCAATTGTAATTTGGGTAGCATAATATGTATATAAAATTATATTGAAAAATATATGTTAAGAGATCATTTATTTGTATGAGTTTACAATATATTGTATAAAATTAAGCATGTTGTTACAATATATTGTATAAAATTAAGCATGTTGAATGAAGTATCGTTAGATAGCGTGAAACCTTTTTTTAACTTAGGACACGGTTTCATGGAGGGGTGCTTTCTAAAATTTTGGAGCAGAATCTTCTCAAATTTTTAGCAGAATATTTTGAAGTTGGTGGTCCCATGAATATTTTGAAGCTTCAAAATTTAAGCAGGTTGGTGGTGGAAAGGTGGTGGAATAGAATGTTGTGAATAAAAAATTAATAAATAAACATCATTTCCCTCTAAATTTGTGACATGTGGCAAAAAAGTACTCTTAAGCAGGTGGGGCAATGTCTAGCCCCACCCCAATCTCACCAGCCGAAATTTTCAGCCACCTGCTTGTTTGGGTTGAAAAAGATTCCAATTAATCCTGTGGCAGATTTTATTTTCCCCATGAGACCACCTGCTTCCGTGAAAATAGGAGCCCAAGCCCCCCATGGAACGATTCAGTTAGACAACCTTGTGTCTTGCCCTGTAGAGAACGTGCTAATATGTTATGTTGCATATTTTATTTTGTAAAAATTGATAAACCCATTAGGTGGTAGTTCAAATAAACGATATAGATTGAATAATAATAGTTATGATAAAATCCATGCCCCATGATTTAATGAAACTTAATACGCCCTCCACGTTCCTTTCTCAACTTAGAATTAATAAATGCTTTTTTTTTAACATAAATGGGAGAATAAGGCCTGCAATTATTTAGCAAATAAAATTATAAATAATAATATATTTTTTAAACATATTTGTTTATGTGGTGTGATAATTTTTATCCATTTTTATGAATATATAAAATATTTTATAAATGAATATAAATACTTATTTAAAAAAACAAATTTAGATAATTAATTCATTTAAAAAATTAATGAAAAGTTAGATTACAATAATATATACAAGTCAAGATTTCTTAGTTGAGTTTGACTCGTAAAACTACATGATCAAATCTTGATAGCAATATCACAATTTGACATGCTGTGGAAAATACCTCTACTTATTAAAAGATAATAGGAAGCAGTGAACATCAACCAAAGAATCCGATTGTGGAAAAGGAAAGAACTAAGAAACTGCCTACATTTAGGCAGGTGCAAAAGTGTGGTCTCTAGCTTGCTAGTCACTGTTGTAGAAGTTAGTTGGAAGATCAAACATCTGTTTTTTGGCAGGTTCATTCGTGAGATCTAATTGTCAATCTGTTCTCCAATCAAAATAATGACTACAATTCTTAACAACATTCAATCAGAAATTTTAAAAGAATGTCATGTCAAGTTCTCTATTCTTGATTTGAGCATTGTGTATTAAAAACTTGACCCCAGTTTTACTGGTTTTCGACGCAACACAAATTAAAAGATTGAACCGAAACGCCTCAATTCGCTTAAATACCAGCATTTATTTGTGGTTAATGAAATGAGAATTGAGCGTTAAGCAACTTTTTGGTTTTGTGCCAAAATAATAGAGTTGACTTTTGCCAGCAACTTTGGCTTTCCAACGATGGGAAACAATCAATCCTCTCTGCATTATTCATGGCTTTTCACCAAAACTGGATATGATGTATTTCTTAACCACAGAGGATCAGATGTGAAGGAAAGTATAGGCAGCCTCATCTTTCACAGTCTTGAAAACAAAGGATTTAAGGTCTTTTTCGACAAGTACTCAATCGAGGTTGGAGACAACATACCTCAATCAATAGAAGAAGCTATTCACTCAGCATCTCTTCATCTCATCATTTTTTCGCCAAATTATGTACAGTCGATTTGGTGCTTGAAGGAGCTCCAACTCATCCTAAAAACAGGGGCTCCCATCATTCCTGTGTTTTGTGGAATTCAGCCTTCCGAGCTTCGAATGAAGGATGAAGAGGGTGTATATGCTCGAACATTTCATAAGCACACTGGAAAATTTGAGAGCCATGAACTCGAGGAATGGAAGAAGTCACTTTGTGAGGTTTCATATATCAAGGGCTATATTTTGGAGGGGTTAAAAAATCCATTTACTTGTTCTCTTGCTCTGTTTTCATGTAGTTAGCGGACATCACTATTTAAATGAACTTAAATATTTTAAATAATTTTTGAGGGGATATTTATTGTGTATATTCCAGGGATCAAGGAGAGCTGCTGGAGCAAATTGCAACGACTGTAAAGCAGTTCGTTGAGAAGGCAAAATTCAAACCAAAGCAGGGTACTGCAAAGTTGAAACAAGGAAATTGTTCCCTGCCTTGATCTTCATGTTGATTCAAATATTCAATCTCGTGGCCGTGACTTTGTAGCTAAGTTTGTGTATGATCTGTTTCCGAGCAAATCTGAGATGGAAATAAAGATTTCAATTTAAAAACATTTATTGACTGGAACTTCTGATATGACTATATAGTATACTGCTGAGTGCCAAATATATATATTTTCCATCCTTTTAATATCATACATGTGGGTACCATGTTAGTCTCAATAAGCTAGTACCCAATTTTGTTTAATAATTCTTAAAATTTCATGATCATTTTTATCATTGAAAACTCTTTTTTTTCATAGTCCAATAATCGGGTGGTTCAAAAAAGCTGCGACCATCATTTATATGCTCCATGCCGTTGACAGGGAAAACGGAGAAAGGACCTTCCATTTCTCAAGGAGTTCATAGATCTGTTTCTTCCATTGCTCTGTAATTTTCGGTGTCGATGGTCTATTTTAACCTAAATACTTCCATATTTATCTGACTGGAAGCTAGAAATCCAAGACAAAATACATGAAAGAACCTCTGGATTTAGTATGGCTACTCTGTTTTATTTATTTTTGGTGTTTTTGATATGAACTTATTCGATCATTTGTGTTTTCAAAGAGGATTTAGAACACAGTAATTTATTGTGATATGCTTCTGTTTTTGTTTAGAAAGATTTAGGTGATCTGGTCCGGGGCATGTTAGTGGCCATTTTGGGGCTAGGTGGTCACAGTAGAGCCTCTAACAGATGGAAAATGACTGCACGTAGTTCTGGTAGTTGGTAGTGTTTTGGGTTGGTGGCCATCATAGACCCCCAAGGGAAGTGTTGGAGGGCCCTCCCTTCGTAACGCTTCTGATAGTAGTTATGCATGCATCGAACTCCTGCTTCTGCTATTGCTACTGGTGGCATACTGGTCAAGCATTCGACTCCTTGCGCGTCTTCCAAAAAAAGATCTCCCTGATAGGCAGCCATGGAGGAGAAGCGTACAACAATTTGAGGCCTGGCCTGTATTTCATCATGAATTTTTCTACGGCATTTTGATGTTGGCATATAGTGGCTATCATTAATCAACACGTATTATAGATCACTAATTAATTTTCTCTTAATGATTAATGTGCATTTGTTTTCCTCATTATAAGGGGTTTTTCAAAGTACGGGTTTTTCATTTTTAACTTAAAAATGTTAAGAATAAAGATATTTCAGTGTTTTAAGATTTGAATGAAATGCCCTGATACCTAATTAAATTTCATCTGAAATACCTGTGCAGTTATATTAGGGTAATTAAATTTCATGTGAAAGACCCATGCAGTTATATTAGGGTAAATTTAGCAATCATTTATTTCGTGTCAATTTTATTTATTTACTTAGTTGAAGAATCAATGTATTTTCAGTGTTGAAGGATTTAAGAGTTGTGTTCTTAGTTTACATAAAGGTTATTTGTGAACTATTTTGTTATGGTAAAA
The DNA here is from genome assembly GCA_007258455.2 of Sequoia sempervirens. NCBI lineage: Eukaryota > Viridiplantae > Streptophyta > Pinopsida > Cupressales > Cupressaceae > Sequoia > Sequoia sempervirens. Next base: position 14,531 of record VDFB02364957.1, read on the forward strand.
AGGTGAAGAGTGTTACATCTTATTTAATAAACAATAATTGAAAATATATTTAAATTATTTAAATTATGATAATTAGATGATGTTATGAAAGGACACAAATATTATGATTGTGGAAGTTTTCCTTTACAAGAAGATTGACTTTTTTTCAGATCTATTAGTGGATCTTGGAATTGAACTAGACATTTCTTGCTTGGGTGATTATTAAAAACCTCTTAGTTTTATTTATGAGGATAAAATCTTGTATACATATGCATAGAAATAGTATTTCATACAAATAATGGATCAATTTATAGAAAATTGTATTAGTTTTTCATATAAGTATTTCATACAAATAACTGTGTTGGAAGTTATATGTTGATATAAATTTGGTCTTATAAATTATGACATTGCTATGTAGAAAAATGAGTATTAGGTCGATATAAATATGGCCTTATAATATATAACATTGTTGTGTATAAAAATGAGTATTGGGTTGATATCATTATAGTTGCGTGCAATATAAAAAATTTATGTGTAGAAAAGAGTATTAGGTTGGTACTTAAGAAGCCACATATGAGTTTGTAATAAGTATATGATATTGGTCAACTAGGACCATTAAGAGATTAATTTTTATAAATATAAATAATATAAAAATGTGTAAAATAATAGTCAAATATGTCATTGTTCTTAGTTGACCATGTTGAAAATATGACATTAATTATCAGAGCCAAGTCTTGCAAAACCATTCTCAAATTTGAGGGTTGAGCTATTGCTAGTGAGAGATCTAGGTTATTTTTAATAAGGTTGAGTATGCTCTTCCTTTGCACAATATGGTGGACATGGGAATCAAAAAAACTTGAAAAAAAATACTAGATTTGAGGTTGTCACTATATGTGGGTTTTCATGGCAAGTCACTTTTGGCTAGTGTTGGAGGAAATTTGAGTAGGGCAGCTGATAAAGGGCCCGAGAGACGAAAATTGATATAAAATATTCCTATATTCGGCATCAATTATTTTCAAGGCAAAAAAAAATTAAACCCGAGAAGGTCATACAACCCCTCCAAGTACAATACATTTTTTGCAGAATAAAAAAAAACTTTTTATATGTTCTTTATATTCTTTATTGTATCATTTTTTTTTAAAAATATTTGGGAAAAATATTTTTATAAATATTTGTGGGGCTTAAGAAATTTTTGGGGGTTTTGAATAGTCTACAAACATTTTTTTTTGCAGACTTTTTTAAATTTTTGACAGGGCCTGTACTGTACTATTGTTGGCTTTGTCCAACTACCACTGGTGATCATTGGCGAGCTATCCTTGTTTGTTGGCCACCCCATACTCTGACTACCTCTGCAGATTTGACTATTGGCTAGTTGTCGATTTTTTGACCGACCACTCCACCCTCTCATTGACTTTTATTAGTCGGCCCCTTTGGACCTCTAAGCTCACAACTTTCTGCCAGTTTATTTGATTTTGGTGATTCAAGTTGCATTTGGAAGGTATTCAGGAGCTCTTTCATTTGGTTCATGTACCTTTTCAAGATTTAGCCCCAAGTGTGATTTATTCATATTTTTGCATATTTACTTTTTGGTTCATAACTTGGGCATCTTGTCTCCTAGTGAAGTTCTAATTGTGGGGGGGGGGGAATTTATTTTTAGTTGTATTATCAAATTTGGGAGGTTTCATATCAGTTGAATTCATATATTTACCTTTTTTACACTCTTGATATTTGTTGACCTAATGGCTGGATGAGGATTTGAAGTTTTAACACCTCATAACTATCACACATGAAAGAAATGTAGAGATTACTTTGGTCAAAAGGTTTGTGGTCCACATTGGTTGATCATCAACCTCATTTTACTAGAGAGTATGAAATATTTTTTCATGGGAATAAATGTGTTGAAGCTATGGGTTTAATTGCAATGCATGTTTCAGATAGTTTATTCTTTCAGATTAAGGAATGTACTACTCCTAAGCAGGTAAGGGATAAGTATGTGAGGATATATTTGATTTAGTTAGTGAGGTGCATGTCATGCAATTAGAGGCTAAATTGAATTCACTTTCTATAGACTCCTTTCCTACCATTGAAGACTACTTGGTAAAATTCAAATCACTAAGATCTCAATTGGTAGAATGTGGCAAAGATAAAACTGATAAAGGGTGCATATTTTTTATTTTTTCTAAGTTGAAAGGTACATTTGCATACTTTTATACTTCCTTCTATGCTACAATGGATGGTTTATGTGATTCTTTTGTTATGCCCTCTTTTGAGACATTTTGTGATAGGTTGACTGGAGAACAAGCAAAACTTAGTCAACTTGATCCACATGCTAAGAATCAAGCTTTGATTGCATCATCATCTAAGGATGAAGGAAAGAAAGTTTAAAACTAAGGAAGAATCTAAAGAGCCTCCCACCTCTCTTAGAGAGGAAAAACCTAAGAAGGAGAAGGCTAAAAGTGGTTATTATAAAAAACTAGGGCATGGTGAACACACTTGTTACAAGAAAGAGTTAGATGAAATGAGGAAACTCTTAAAGGAACTACAACATTTCTTTTCCTTCTAAATCTAAAAGTTCATCATCTTCTTCTTCTTAATCAACATTTTCTACACACACTCGTATTGCAGGAATTGCCAATGGGAGTGATATGATCAATGATTATAAAATGAAAGGACATGATCTTGTTGTGACACATGCAAAAAGGTCTAGGAATTGGATTATTGACTCTAAAGCCTCATATCATATATCAGGCCAACCTAATAGGTTCTCTTCCTTGAAGGATAATTCACTCATGAGGATCTTGATGGCTAATGATGTTTATCTTGATGTATTTGGTAAAGGGGTTATTGATGTGCCATATGGTAGCTTAATAATGTGCTTTGTATTCCTTATATTAAGCACAATCTTCTTTTAGTAAATCAGATAGCACAAATTGGTAAATCCATTGAGTTCACTCCAAATTTAGTCTTCATTCAAGATTTGAATACCAAACAACTTGTTGCAACGGGTAGGGACAATCGTCAGGAAAAGATCTATTACTTTTCTTATTTTTTCCAAATGGTGAATGTTCTAGGGATCACTCTCCTAGCTCTAGTGTGGATAGTAATTCACATGAAGGTTTCGATGGATGGTTGAACCTCGTTATTCATTAGCCATGTAATGAGGTTACATCTTCTCAAGTACTTCTTCAACTTTGAACAATACTTCAAATGACTAGGATGTTTTCTAGATTTTCACTTGTAAGATGGTTTTATGATAGGTATATTAGGTTTGGTATGCCATTCCTCTTCAATAGATTCGAAGGACTTGTTTGAGTGGTTTTCTCTCCTCTTTGATCATTCATCTTTGGAGGTTTCTCTTGAGTCTTCACATTCTTTATCTCCTTCCTTGATTGGGGTAACACCTAATCTTGTTGAGACACCTTTAGAAGCTCCTGAAACATCTTCAAAGATTTATTTTCTGAGGCTTCTTCACTCTTGCTTCGACATGGAGATAAGGTTTCTTCAACATCGGTCATTAGATCCTTTTCTTCCCAAGGGGAGATATATTTTTTTTAGGAATTTGATTCTCTTTTTTCTTTAGACATTCTTCAGTGGTTTTGGAGCTACTTCATTATGGGGGCCTACATGTGGTCTCTTTCTTTCCCTCTTATTGGGGGGGTTTTTGTAATGTATAGATGTGATGGATGGTGTACTTGGGGGGTATCACTGAGTCCTCCATCCTTCCTCATTTGATTGTTTCTTTTCTCTCTTTTGGAGAGGATTTTGTCTCGTTGGGTTTTCTCCTTTTCTTCGTTTGTGAGAGATTTCATTTGCATTTGTAAATGGATACTTAAAATGGCCTAGTAACAGGGACCCATCTTTGCAGCTTTTTTGCATCATTTTCATAATAATCTTCTCCCTAAGTTTCACTTAAGGGGAGGTGTTGGTCTGAATTCTAAAACTAGATATGTATGAATGATAAAATGTAAAGATGTTAGGTTTTTGCACGTATTGTCAAGCTATGGATTTTCCTTTGATTTTAGTTTTTTTCATCACTCGATTTTACCAATTTTTTTGTTTGAATTGAGTGGTTTTTTCTTGATTATATTGAGTCAAGTTGAGATAGGAGTGGTGTAAAATGACCCACAATTCTATTAAAGGGACGTGTTTAGCCTATAAAATGCTTTGGCCAAAGTGATGCATAAACTACATGAATTGACATTCCATAGTACTTGATAGGTTGTGTAATAACTAAATGTCATACTTAAATCTAGAAAATATATCTAGGATTGTGTGATTGGTTGTAAGCAAAAAAGTGTTACTTCACACTTAGTTCTCGATTGGCATGGCACATTTGTGAATCTCTTTATTTTCTACCCTTACAAAGGATAGGGCCACTTCTAGTAGGAAGGTGTGTGAGGGATTGCTATTTTGTGGAGGAAGGTAAAACACCTAAATGATTCTCTCCTCCGACATAGTTGCTTAGTATATCACATATTTGATACTTAAGACACGTTGTATATTGAGATAATGTATTTTGATTTATATATTGATTTTTGTATATTGCCTTTGAATGTAAATAAAAAATTTGTTGTCATTTTGTAAGAATAAAAATGTATTAATATATTTACATTGAATATGCATGCAATTTATATTGTAGAAAATTGCAAATCATGCATAGATAAAATAACAGGCACAAAGTATGCATAAACTCGACCAATGAATTAGATCAGCAAGGCATACATAAATAGGCATGAAGGAGGCACTTGATCTCTATGAAATGAGTATAGGACTCCTCACTCATGGAGTGTTGGCAACTTTCCTACCATAAAAGTAGCATGAGGTGTCGAAAGTGAGTTGACACCTCTAAAGACTCCTCACTAACCTTGACACATCACATGTGCAAGTGTCATGGATGCCTAACTAGGCTTAAAGCCTATGTATATGCAAATAAATATACACAAACAAATATGAATATTAAAAAAAATGTATTTCAATCTTGATAAGAAATTGAAATGAATCTTGAAAAGTATTATTAAGATGTAATTTATTTGTGTTTTTATTTGTCATAAAAATATTGCTCAAGATATTTATATTTCCTTTGTAAGAATGATGTGCTTTTGTTTATAATTATTATTTTTAAAAATTATAATTTTTTATTGAAGTTTTATTATACAAATATGAGGTTCCTGACAAAGTGGATTTTATATACTAGAGGATTTAAAATTTTCAACAAACATATTGAAATTTTTATTTGAAATGATTTATTGTTTTATATGTGTAGGAATACTATTCTCTATTGTCACATCCTTGTGGGTAAGAAATAAAAGAAAAGAAAAGACTATTCAATTAGAAAGGAAGGCAAGGTGGGTTAGAAAAGATTAATAGAAATTGAAATCTTAATAGGCAATGTGCACAATGGGAAGTACATTGCCTACCATGCATCTATGAAGGTATGCCATCTCTCTTGGCTGTAATAAATCTTGAAGAAGGACAAGCAGAGAGTGTGTTTACATAGGAGAGAAAGGCATTATGTTCAAGAGTGGTTTACTAGTAACGAGCTATCCTAATATCTTCAATGATGGTTACGAGATTAGATTAGATGGCCACTTGCTAAAGGGATGAGCTTCCCACTATTGTAATAATTCTGCCTTTGCTTGAGGAGAGGTGGAATTTTTTAAAGAGCAACTTATTAGCCTTCATCCCACAATAATTTTGTTCATGTCCAAAATTAAGACTCTTTTCATGATGATAGCCAAAAGAATGTAAAAATTATCTCTATGTCCAAAGAAATCAAGTTCTAGACTAAGAAAGACCAGCAATGAAAGTCCTTTTCTTTGGTCTTGTCGGCATAAGAGAATAATGTGTCAATTGGGGAGTGCAATTATTATATGTAGAGAAACATTTCTTATGTAGGTGGAGAAGAGAGTGGAGGGAAGAGGGGACTCTAGAGGTGGAAGACAAGGTGAGTTAAGGAGCACAAGGAAGATGTGGGGCATGTAAAATGGCACACCTTATTATAGAGTAGAGGAGATCATGTAAGACTAGTTATGTGTTTATATAGTAGAACTATGTTATTAGAAATGAGAAATAGAAATGGTGATATTTATTATGAATTCTGTTAAAATTTGTGAAATAAAAAATATAATAGAAATAAAAAAAAATTTATAAATATAAAAAACAAAAAAAAATTTAAAACTAAACAACTTTTAAATTTTGTTCAGAAAAATAGAAAATTACAAACATATATATATATATATATATATATATATACTTTATCTATAATTTATAACAAATAAAAAAAAAACTTTAGTAAAATATAATTAAAAAGATAGGAAACAAAACTTCTTAAAAATTAAAACAAGTTTGTATAAAATAGAAATTAAAGATAGCATTTTTTTAAAAAGTTACATAATACAAGGATTTTGAAGATTTTAAAAATTAATAATAATTTTCATGAATTATAAAGAAGGGAAATGTTAAAAAAGAAACCTTAAAAAATGTAGAATAATTTTGTGGAAGAAGGGAAATGTTGAAAAATAATTGTTCACTGACAATGCAAAACTTTGATAATAGTGAGAAATAATACAACATGATTAGAAACAATTGTTTACAACAAAATGGTTGTTTTGCTTGCTCAAAAATGAAAGGGAGCCTCATCATTGCATTTATTGTAACATAGTAACTTGGAATAATGAGATGTGGTATAGTGAGGAAGAAAGGAGATGAGAATGAAAGGCATGAAAATTACAAATTTGAGTAAGGTCAAAGAGCATATCAAAGAAACATTAGGAGCAACATAGTGAGGTACTATTGTTAGAAATATTTTTTTAATTCAAGGGGTAAACGCTTTTGACCGGAACTATGAACCGGATACAACCATTCAACAATACCACCCCAACGGGGTTTGAACCTTGGTGGCAAGAACAACAATGCCACCTATAAACCATCACACAATCTTCTTTTAGTAAATCAGATAGCACAAACTGGTAAATCCATTGAGTTCACTCCAGATTTAGTCTTCATTCAAGATTTGAATACCAAACAACTTGTTGCAACGGGTAGGGACAATCGTCAGGAAAAGATCTATTACTTTTCTTATTTTTTTCCAAATGGTGAATGTTCTAGGGATCACTCTCCTAGCTCTAGTGTGGGTAGTAATTCACATGAAGGTTTCGATGGATGGTTGAACCTTGTTATTCATTAGCCATGTAATGAGGTTACATCTTCTCAGGTACTTCTTCAACTTTGAACAATACTTCAAATGACTAGGATGTTTTCCAGATTTTCACTTGTAAGATGGTTTATGATAGGTATATTAGATTTGGTATGGGGTGATCGGGCCATAATAGTGGTTTACAATTTTTGGCCAAACTGGACACTGAAATTATTATTTTTAACTTAATCTTCACATTCGAGCACCTATAGCGGCTAAACTGTGAGGAATTTGAAGATGGTGCAAACTAGAGTCTCATCAAATTTTGTCTGTAGATTCTAAAAATATTTTTTTCAAAATTTTTGGAATCAAATTGCACTTTTTTTTCCATCTCCCATGAAAATTGATTTTTTAGAGAGAAAACAACATTTTTTAAAAGTGATGCACAGGTATAGCGCATAAATTTTTTTTTCCATGAAGGATAAATTCTAATTCTTTCAATTTAGATTTGTAACTCCTGATATCTAATTACTTCCACTTGGTTAGATAGTTTTTTATTGAATATTTTTTCCTTAATCAAGTTTCAAAGTCAAACAAATTACAATTTAGACACAGCCTTGTGGTATAGCAGTAACTTTTTGTATATGTCAAAAACTTTTTTTTATTTGGATCAAAGGACTTCAATATCTAGTGCACTCATATTTTTCAATTTTTTTTTTGATAATCTTCTATTTTTCCACATGTGAAGAACAAAGAAATTCATTTTAGATGAAAAACCTATGTTTAATAAAACTTAAAAAACAAATACATACAAAACTAAAACATATTAAAATTATATTTGGATATGTAGCTTGTTCTGAGGAATACCATAATCATTTGAAATAAATTTTAAATGAATTCATTTGATCCCCCAAAAGCTAAATCAAAAGTGATTTTTTATCAACATTTTGATAAGTGTAAAGGAGACGCATTTATAGGTGTGGTTTAAAACTAGCGAGGTTCTATCCAAGGGGGTTTGATCTAAGGTGATTTGATCAAAGCCTCATCAATTGGAATCCTTAAAATGGAACTTTTTAAGGCTTAAATCATTATATTTTCTAAAAATATGTGATTTCAGCTAAAATTCATTCCTCTCAGGAATTGTAAACCACTATTATGACAACACCCTATGCCATTCCTCTTCAATAGATTTGAAGGACTTGTTTGAGTGGTTTTCTCTCCTCTTTGATCATTCATCTTTGGAGGTTTCTCTTGAGTCTTCACATTCTTTATCTTCTTCCTTGATTGGGGTAACACCCAATTTTGTTGAGACACCTTTAGAAGCTCTTGACACATCTTCAAAGATTTATTTTTTGAGGCTTCTTCACTCTTGCTTCGACATGGAGATAAGCTTTCTACAACATCGATCATTAGATCATTTTCTTCCCAAGGGGAGATATATTGTTTGTAGGCATTTGATTCTCTTTTTACTTTATACATTCTTCATTGGTTTTGGAGCTACTTCATTATGGGGGGCTACATTTGGTCTCTTTCTTTCCCTCTTATTGGGGGGGTTTGTGTAATGTATAGATGTGATGGATGGTGTACTTGGGGGGTGTCATGGAGTCCTCCATCCTTCCTCATTTGATTGTTTCTTTTGGAGAGGAGTTTTTGTCCTGGGTTTTCTCATACTGTATTTGAATTCTATTTCATTTGCATTTGTAAATGGATACTTCCATAATACAATTAACGGGGTTATCTTTGCATATTTGCATCATTTGCATAATAACTTCTCTAAGATTTCATAAAGGAGGTGTTGGTCTGAATTCTAAAACTAGATATGTATGAATGATAAAATCTAAAGATGTTAGGTTTTTGCATGTATTGTCAAGCTATGGATTTTCCTTTGATTTTTGTTGTTTTCATCACTCGATTTTACTAATTTTTTATTTGAATTGAGTGGTTTTTTCTTGATTATATTGAGTCAAGTTGAGATAGGAGTGGTGTAAAATGACCCACAATTCTATTAAAGGGACGTGTTTAGGCTATAAAATGCTTTGGCCAAAGTGATGCATAAACTACATGCATTGACATTCCATAGTACTTGATAGGTTGCATAATAACTAAATGTCATACTTATCTAAAATATATCTAGGATTGTGTGATTGGTTGTAAGCAAAAAAGTGTTACTTCACACTTAGTTCTCGATTGGCATGACACATTTGTGAATCTCTTTATTTTCTACCCTTACAAAGGGTAGGGCCACTTCTAGTAGGAAGGTGTGTGAGGGATTTCTATTTTGTGGAGGAAGGTAAAAAACCTAAATGATTCTCTCCTCTGACATAGTTGCTTAGTATATCACATATTTGATACTTAAGACATGTTGTATATTGAGATAATGTATTTTGATTTATATATTGATTTTTGTATATTGTCTTTGAATGTAAATAAAATATTGGTTGTCATTTTGTAAGAATAAAAATGTATGAATATATTTACATTGAGTATGCATGCAATTTATATTGTAGAAAATTTCAAATCACATAGATAAAATAATAGGCACAAAGTATGCATAAACTCGACCAATGAATTAGATCAACAAGGCATACATAAATAGGCATGAAGGAGGCACCTGATCTCTATGAAATGAGTATAGGACTCCTCACTTATGGAGTGTTGGCAACTTTCCTACCATAAAAGTAGCAAGAGGTGTCGAAAGTGAGTTGACACCTCTAAAGACTCCTAACTAACCTTGACACATCACATGTGCAAGTGTCATGGATGCCTAACTAGGCTTAAAGCCTATGTATATGCAAATAAATATACACAAACAAATATGAATAAATTAAAAACAATGTATTTCAATCTTGATAAGAAATTGAAATGAATCTTGAAAAGTATTATTAAGATGTAATTTATTTGCACGTTTTTGTTTGTCATAAAAATATTGCTCAAGATATTTATATTTCCTTTGTAAGAATGATGTGCTTTTGTTTATATTTATTATTTTAAAAAATTATAATTTTTTATTGAAGTTTTATGATACAAATCTGAGGTTCCTGACAAAGTGGATTTTATATACTAGAGGATTTAAAATTTTCAACAAACATATTGAAATTTTTATTTGAAATGATTTATTGTTTTATATGTGTAGGAATACTATTCTTTATTGTCACATCCTTGTGGGTAAGAAATAAAAGAAAAGAAAAGACTATTCAATTAGAAAGGAAGGCAAGGTGGGTTAGAAAAGATTAATAGAAATTGAAATCTTAATAGGCAATGTGCACAATGAGAAGTACATTGCCTACCATGCATCTATGAAGGTATGCCATCTCTTTTGGCTATAATAAATCTTAAAGAAGGACATGCAAAGAGTGTGTTTACATAAGAGAGAAACACATTATGTTCAAGAGTGGTTTACTAGTAACGAGCTATCCTAATATTTTCAACGATGATTACAAGATTAGATTAGATGGCCTTTGCTTAAAGGAATGGAAGGCACTATTGCAATAATTCTCCTTTGCTTGAAAGAGGTTGATTAAAAACAACTTGATAACCTTCATCCAATAATTTGTGATCTTAAATTAAGACTCTTTTCATGAAGTAGCCCAGAAGAATGTAAAAAATATCTCTATGTCAAAGTCCTGAGGCAGAGAGAGAAAGGCGACGATGAGATCCTTTTCTTTCTTGTCAGCTATAAGAGAATAATGTGTCCAATTGGGGAGTGAGGTATTATATCTTGAAGCTTCTTATGTGGAGTGGAGAATAACAGGAAGAGGGACTCTGAGGAGTGGAAGACAAAGGAGTTAGGGGCACAAGGAAGAAGATATTAGAACATGTAAAGGCCATTTTACAACTTATTAACAGAGATGAGGAAGTCATGTACAGACTAGTTCATGTGTATATAGTAAGAACAATAATTTATGAAATGAGAAATAGAAATAGTGATATTTATTATGAATTCTATTAAAATTTGTGAAATAAAAATATAATAGAAATTAAAAAAAAAAATTAAATCTAAACAACTTTTAAATTTCTTTTAGAAAAATAGAAAATCACAAACATATACATATAAAATTTATCTATAATTTATAACAAATATATATATAAAAAAAAAACTTTAGTAAAATATAATTAAAAAGATAGGAAACAAAACTTCTTAAAAATTAAAACAAGTTTGTATAAAATAGAAATTAAAGATAGCGTTTTTTTAAAAAGTTACATAATACGGGGGTTTTGAAGATTTTAAAAATTAATAATAATTTTCATGAATTATAAAGAAGGGAAATGTTAAAAAAGAAACCTTCAAAAATGTAGAATAATTTTGTGGAAGAAGGGAAATGTTGAAAATTATTTGTTCACTGACAATGCAAAACTTTGATAATAGTGAGAAATAATACAACATGATTAGAAACAATTGTTTACAACAAAAATGTTGTTTTGCTTGCTCAAAAATGAAAGGAAGCCTCATCATTGTATTTATGGTAACATAGTAGTGGAATAATGAGATGTGGTATAGTGAGGAAGAAAGGAGATGAGAATGAAAGGCATGAAAATTACAAATTTGAGTAAGGTCAAAGAGCATATGAAAGAAACATTAGGAGCAACATAGTGAGGTACTATTGTTAAAAATATTACAATTAAAATGTAATTTTATTTTTATGTGAAATTTAGTTATTATTTTGTATTTAATAATCCTTATCCATCCCTATATTTGGTTTTCAAAGTAATAAGATAGAAATATCTCTCTTCCTATGGGATACAAAAGAATCCATTCACAAACCCACTCTTTAATTATTTCAATTGTAATAAGCTCTCTCTAGCTTATATTGTGTGGAACTTTTATTTAATA
>VDFB02364958.1:0-20207 GCA_007258455.2 Sequoia sempervirens
CCTTCTAATCTTGTCACAAAGTTAAAACAACTTAAGAAACAAGATGAAGAGTCAAGTGTTTCTTTTAGTCACAAATTTTTTGTTGCTCTTGCACTAATCCCTGAAAGTTTCAGACCTAGTACATCAGATTGAATTCATATGTATTTTGAAGCTTTTGAGGAGGGATCTAGTGCATTGTTGAAGGATTTTAGAATATCGAGTATGCAGATGGCTTACATATGTTTAGATAATATGGAAAAAATGAGGAATGAATTGTGTAAAGTCTATTGTCTTTAGTTATAGATAAACATGTTGATGAAAGTAATAGTTGTATGAGTACAAAAGATCAAATACATGTAGTTTTCGATACAAACAAGTGCATGCTTGAGAAGGAAGAGGTTAGGAGTGTTGCAATTTTAACCATTGATTCTCATAATAGTGAAAATGCTTCTTTTTATTTTCAATAAGATATAAATTCTCAAATCAATGTTGAAACCCATTCTATGAAGTTTCTAGATTTTGATAGTGGTAATATCTTGGTGTGTCCTAACTTACAGCTTGGTAAGGCATGATTTTCTACTAAAGGACAAGAGAGAGAAGTGGTTGAGAGAATGGACCATGATTATGATCTATTGAATAGTGAACAGATTTCAAGTTTTTTAACCATTGAATATCATAAATATGCACATATGAGTAACCCTCAATTATTGTGTAATGCTCATATTGATTTTGATAGTGATAATAATCTTTATTATGAAAGATATGAAAAATAGGTATTTGATATTCCTTCCACTTATGAACAGGATAGTCACCATGGTGATAATTTGGTTAATGATAAACAACCATTTGATTTTAATAATGCATTGTATGATGAGCATGGAAGTATGCAAGATGATGCAAACTCAGAAACTTGTGTTGATGAGTTGAGGATAGCAAGTAACCATGAAGTTTGTATATCTGGTAAGCAAGATTTCAAAAAATTTAATGTAGATTTGGATAAGTATTTGTTTCCTGATTTAGATGAGCCTAGTTATGAGTCTTTTCATGTGGATATGGATGCTAGCTTCAAAGAGAAATTAGATTATCTTTTGGAACCAGAATTACTCACTTTTGAACAAGCTTTGGATTCTGAATATGTTAGTATGATGTGTTTAAAATATGTCAGAGCAAGTACAAATAAGGATAGGCTAGAGATTCTTGATGATTCTCTACACCAACTTGTTGAGGCATAGTTACAGGGTGTGCTAATATATGAGTGTATTTCTTTGCATACACTTGGAGATAGTTTGCATAATATGCATAATCTTTCAATTGGTCCTTTCAATCCTTTCACTTTTGATATGCAAACTACTAATCAGATTGAGCTTGATGATCCTAGCTATATGGCAAAGTATGAGTTATAGATTTTTTAGTTGAATGGAATTTTATTACAGTGTGGTAATGAGAAAAACATCAAGGGAAGTTGTTTTCAACTTTACAATATTTTGAATGACAAAACTTATGAGTCATTAGCACATAATAATTAGTATTTTATGGGTATGCTTGATTCTCAAATGCAGGGTAATTGTGAATCTTTTCAAAAATTTGTACTTGCTAAGTTATTGAGAACTTCCATCATGTTTAATTGGGCATATTCTAGTAATGTCTTTTGATTGGATTCAGTGAGGTGTGATAAAAAAATTGTCTATGGCAGAGGTAAGAGAAGGACTACAATTTTTGGTGGCCTGGGGCTATTAGATATGGTTTGACTTGTCAAACCAAAAACAGTTAGGGGAAAAGATGAATTTTTCACACTATTTCCCAATGGAGTAGGCACTTGGTCTACTTCTCCAGAGGATCTGAATTCTCACTCTATTAAGTAAGGAACATATATCCCTAAAAAGATCCATTGATGGCACTTTCAAATTTTACAAAATTTTAGCATGCTCATGTTAAAAACCTAAGAAATTTTACCTAAATATCTTTGTTACATATGTTGTAGGGTTGTTATATGAGGTTAAGGGTTTTGTTTTTTTTAATCGCTTGGTGTTTTATTCTATCGTTTACTGGTATTTCCTATTGTTGGTCACAAAGAATATTTTCATGCATGTAAGATATCATCATGTGACTAACCTTTATTATGTATAGGTTTGAATCACCTAAATTATACATCTATTGTATTGCATGATTCATAAGTCTTCAGCCTACCATTCTCATGTCATCCTAGTGAAATCCCCTCTCTTAAAACAAATAATAAGCACGTGCTTAGAAAGTTCCCACTTATGTCTTGATAGCCTTCATAGTTGTATCGCTCATCGCTAATTTATTCATTGGTTCACACTTTTAATTAGCGATGAGTGACGGACTGATATTTTCCTTGCAATATTGCTCATCGCTAATGGATTTTGAGCCTTCAAAATTGTAATAGCGATGAGCGATGATTCTGACTTTATGTTCTTATCACTCATCGTAGATGACCATAGAAAGATAAACTTTGAACAACGATGTGCGACATAATGATATTTCCTATATATTGCTTGATCGTGGATATGTTTTGATATAAAGTCTCACATCAACAATACATGATGGACATTACAAAGGTTGTAAATCTTCTCATCGCTAATTTCTTACAAAACATATGAGGAGAATTAGCGATGAACAAAGGCCTTATGTAGTAACTTCATCGCTCATCATGGATTTGATTTAGAGCTTGGGTTCTGAATTAGCGATAAGCGATGGATGTCCTATAAAGGGTTTTTTCTATTGTTAATGTCATATGATCAAATGAGCGATGTCTTTTGTGATGTTTGTTTTATGCAGGTTGTATATGTCCAAATATGGTGCTGACACAACATCTCTCGTCGCAGATAGAGACTTAAGAGCAAGGTTTAAATTAGTGATGCGCGACGGAGGGATGAATGTGACCAAGGGTCAAGCCGCAGAACCAGGGGCTAGATATCATCATCGAGATGTTTACATCACTAATGGATCCAGGCAAAGATAAATTAGATAAATGATGAGTGATAACCATAAATGAAAAAGAAAACATGGCATGATCGTGGGGATTTTTCATAAATCAGAGAGGAAAGTGGTGAGGGAACTGGAGAACCGTTGATAAAGCAAGATGATCTGATGGACTGAAAATCATCACATGAATAACTTCATCACTAAATTGTACCCTAAATTTTGGGGAGGATCAGTGATGAAGCATTTAAAGAAAGTTTCTCTCTAAGAAAATGGTCCTATGTACTTCACCGATATTAATGAAAAGCATGAATTAGGTTGGAAATTCATGCTAATTGTTAGATAAACTATGATTAATCAAGGTTAAAAGGAAACATGGCATCATTTGAAATAGCCTCCCTATTTTCAAGGAGCAAGTTGATAATGGTCAAAAAACAATGATCATGGTCACCTTAGATGGAGTTTTAATTTCTCTAAGATGAATGGTCTAGATGCAAAGCCAAGCTGATAAGTTACAAATTTGCTTGCATAGAAATTTTGAATAATTAATTATGCATGCTTGAATTTTCTATTTAAATGCAGGTTGATCACTGTTTATTCACACTATCTTTTCAGTCTATAGAAGAAGTAAGGTGTGTGTAGTAGAGGTGATTAAGGTTTCCTAAGAATATTTTAGTGTTTTCATCTTGAGAAAATTTTAATGAGATTATGTCCTCTGGTCTATTTGAGATTTTTGTTGCTCAAGTTATCTACAATTTTTGGTATTGGGGTGCTTCTCTTGTGGGTCTTAAGTCAAGAACCTTTTTAATTATGTCTTCTCTAGCTCTAGAGAAAATGGGAAAAGTTGATGCATCATTTCCACCTATTAGGAGGTCTAGTCGGCTAAGTATGTTTGAATGTCATGACGACACAACTGAGCATGAATCCATGGCTTCTCCTAATGTTTCATAGGGTAAAAGGAGGGATGGGGGCCCTAAGAAGAAGTCAATTATGTAGAGTAAAAATTTCTTGAGCAATAGGACCCTTCTAGGTGAAGTGGTCAAATGCAAAGGCAAGGAATTGGCACTGCTAGTGAAGAAGGCCAAGAAGAAGGAGAAGAGTCATAGGGCCCTCTTGGGTAAGCACAACTCTCCTATCATGCTTTCAAACTCTCCTACGAATGTTGAAGTTGATATTGACTCGGACTATGGCTAGTGCCTACGTTCACTTGTGCCATATGGGAGTTCTGATGATGACGTTCTAGTGATACCTCCAATTGCATCAGGGCCAAGGAGTAGTCAGGAATTTTCAAATGCAGACGACTCTGAGTAGGGTCACCTCCTAGATTTTAGTTTTTGATGACACCATGGTCTTTGCATAGGAGGTATTTGTCTTCATATGTCCATGGTTCTTCTTTCATTTTCTCGTGCTGATGTGGATGGTTTTCAAGATGATATGAACTGAATATTTTTGTTCCATACGACGAATGTTGTGACAATGACAGCTAATATCCTACACATGTTTTTTTCCTCCTTTGTTCTGAAATGATTGCGTATGACACTATTTGGGGAGTCCTTTGAGGAGTTAGTTATAATTAGCTTTTTGAAATGAACTCAAATGAAATAAAAATTGTAATTTAGTCGGGTGTTGTTTGCTCCCCTTTTTATATAAAGGGGGTTTCATGGCTAAAAAAGAGAGAGTTCAGAATTTTGAGTCTAGACACGGTCACAGTAGATACAATACTCTAATAGCATAATAGAATGTAAATAGATACTCTAGTAGATGTATCAAAAGCAAGTTTAAGATGAAAGTTATACTGTGTATGAATCTTAAATATGGTTTTAGAAAGAAATACCAGAAATGAAGAAGAATTTTAGTTTCAAAATGTTGACCTCCTATGTATTTTCTTCCAAGTTATGAATGAAGATTGTTAATGAAAACTTCATTTGTCTTTTTTCATTTGCACAGAATGTATGAATTTTTTTTATGCTTCAGTTCAATGAATTGATTAAATGTTGAAATAAGCTCTTTAGTTTGTGAGAAAAGAATATAGGATTTAGTAAGGAAGTGATATTTTGTAGACACAGTGAGTTAGATGTTAAAGTGACACTCTAATGGTCCACTAATTTCTGAGCTTCAATCAAAATTTTATTATTGATTGATTACCAGTTATAACTCATTTTCTACCTTAGATAAAGCAATGATTATCTTGTTAGTTTATCTTATAGGTAGTTCAACTAGTATTGAATTGGGCCTAAGATTTAAGATGAAGAATGATTTAAAATACTTTAAATTACAATGTCCCAACTCTAAGTATGAAGGCGCACACCTTGAAAATTAGTAACACTTCTATCAAAGGTTTTTCGAGATTTAGATAAGGTGATTTTAATGGGATAGTGCATCTATGTGAAGAACTACTCTTGATCAAGCATGAAATATTATGAGTATATATGGGATTACCCTCCCTGGGTCTCATAGAGCCCAAAGAGAAGAAGTAAAATAATAATTACTCTACTTATGTGTTGGTAAATACTCAACCTAGTTGATAATTGGGTCATGGCAGGCTCATAGATTAGGACTGAGATTAAGTTTGGTTCTAAAAAAATAACCAACAAGATCATGGAAACTTCAATTAGTCTACATTCACCTCTCAATACCTTCCCCTCTTGTGATAATGTTTTAGATGATGAAATTGAATGTGAGGAAGATATGTTGGTGTGAAATGATAAAATATTTATGGTCTATAATAACCATCTTTATGATTCTTCCCCTACCTATCCTATTTTGGAAGACACAAGGGAACAAAGAAATGAAATCATAAATGATCATGACAATCACATTTTTTCTTCTCCAAGTATCTCTCCAAATTTTGTTGACGATACTTTGATGTTATAAGATCTAATCGATGAAATTCATAGGAATCTTGATTTCCTCTCTTCCCCTAGAGAAAACATTATTGAACAAGAAAACACCATAATTGATAAGCAAGAAAATGCAACCATTGATCATTCCCCTACTTGCAATGAAGTCATTTTGGAAGAACCAATGATTGAATTTCAAGAACATTTGGTTTGTAGTTCTCCTAAAAGATCTCCTCCTAGGGAAAATATCATGGTGCAAGAGGATGACAACAATAGCAATGTGGCTTCCTTAGGTGATGGTGAAATGGTGATTCTAGGTTGCCCTTTATTAGAAACACATCAAACCAAGACCACTGAGGTTATGAATGTGCAAGTTTCCATTAGATCCCCCTTGTTTAATGGACCTCCTACTTACCCCTTGGGACATCCTCAGAATCATCTAATTCTTTACCCACCTTCACACAAACAACAAAATATATCCAAAATTATCCTTTAAGCACCTAAGAACAATGTGTTGCAGCAGTTGAGTTCTAACACTATTGCTCATACATATAACACTAGGAATAATCTACAACCAAGAAAAACACCTCCAGTGTCCCTTCCATTGCATAATCCTATCCTTCCTAGTCCCCCTTATTTTCCTGCAAAAAAGTGGAAAGGAGTATGATCTTGTTGAACAACTTAAGAATAATCCTACTAAGATATCATTATGGGACCTTATAAAAGCCTCCCCTCACAATAACAAAATGATTCAAAGTACCTTGTAACATGTTCCTATCCCTTATAATGCAACTGAATGACATAACATCCATGATTCAAGGAATAAATGTCAACATTGATTTCCACCAAAGTGAAATCCCCCCTTTGGAAGTGCAAAAACAAAATGAGGCTTTCATGATAATAGCTAAATACAATAGAACATGGATAAAGTGAACCCTTGTTGAAAATGGCTCTACTCTTAATCTATGTAGCATAAACCTTCTAGATAGACTTTGTATGGATAAATAAAAAATTCAACCTAATTCTTTATCTATTAAGGGATTTGAAAATTTAGGAAAAAATCCAATTGGTGTGATCACTTTTCCTATTACAGCTGGAAAAGGAACATTAGAAACAATGATCCATTTTATGCCCCATGATCTTTCATATAATCTCCTTTTAGGCAGGTCATGGATTCATGCAATGAATGAGGTTCCTCCTACTCTTCATTGTAAAATGAAGTATGTCTACAAAAACAAAGTGTACACACTCGAAGTTGATCCTAACCCAAATAGTTGTTTGAACATTGAGAAAAACAAAGAGAATCCTTTGAAAACATTAACACCAACTACACAAGTGGAACCTGTGCAACAAATAGAAAAAGAAAAGCATATTGAGAAAATAATAAAGCTGTTAGAAGATGATTGGGGTTCCTTAGACTTCAAACCATCAATAATGGGAGAATACAAGATAATAAACAAATACTTTGAAAAGGGAAACAAAAAATCAGTAATGTCAACACAAAATTTGGAATATCCTTCGAAAGACTCCACCTCATCCATTTTAGAAGAAAAATAAAATTACACAAAAAAATTTGATGAACTTAATCATGAGCAAGCACCAAATATAAAAGCAATGAAAAAGCTTTATGGAAAAGGTTATGAACTTATGAAACAACTTGGGTATAGTGGAAAAGGATACAGTGCTAGAGAACAAGGTATCTATGTTCCAATAGTCCCTCACGCGCAAGAAGCAACTAATGGTCTTGGTTATTGTGCTTTAATAGAAAGAAACAAACATTCACTCAATATCAAAACTCTTACAAAAAAATCTTCTAAGCTAACTTTAACATTAGTACATCCTAAACTGATGGACACTAGTTGTCTTGATTGTTATCCTTTGCAAGAAATGAAACAAACAAATAATTCTTCACTTAATGTCAATGTCATCATGCAAAACACTAATGATTTGAATTCATTATATTTTACACCCTCATGTAAAGGAGAGTACAAAATATCACAATCTAAAGAGTCTTGTGTAGGGATGACATCTTGTACTAAGAAAGAGAAATCTTTGTCTCAAAATAAAGGAAAATAGACTCTACTTGGGATCAAGAAGGTATCTTGTTGAGACTCCTCCAAGATCGTCTAATAACTCTCCCTCCATGAACATAAAAGAAATTTTACTACCAACATTCATTTTGCGCATATCATAGACTTCATGGTCATTCTACTAATTAATGTTAGGCTTTAGGAGATAAAATTCAACATCATAAGGAATTTGGTTCTCTTCCTTATGTTGAAGCACCTTGTTCCTCTAATTGATACTGAGTTTCACTCTAGCAAGGTTCTCATTAGTCATTTTGGCTCATCCTTATCTTGCACTAAGTAGGAACAAGGGGTTAAGTAGTCTTGTCCTCATATGTCACTTGTCGTTGTCTCTTTTGGCTAGTTGATCATCTTTCATGTACATATCAAGCTTGGGATGTGGACAACATGCTTTAAGTTGAATTACATGTGATATACATAATCTCATTCAGAAACATGTGACTTGGAATAGGGATTTTTGAATAACCTCTCATGTCTTCTTTTACTTTAAAGAAATTTCTCACAGTAATGGTGTTAGCAACAACTTTAAAGTGGGCGACTATATCAACACTCATGTTTCATTGTGTGATTGTCTTTCTTCTTATGATGCGTCCCTTTGTTGGTGGTGTCATTGGGCTTAATTCCCTCCTAGAGCATGATATTTCTTTGACATGTCCTCTCTTGGAGAAATTAGGCACAATTTTCCCTAAGAAGAGACCTTACATGAACTAAGCAAAATACCTTTGAACATACCTTGCACTATTTTGCATTTACAACAATTGTTATATGGCCACCTTGCATAATACACTTGGCATGCCTATGGAGCCATATTGTTTGTTCATGAGTTCCAAGCATACAAATCTTTTCTTGCCTCATGAAGCTCGAAATTCATTATTTTTTCATGAGCTCAAAGCATACGAGGTTTTTCTTGTCTCATGAAGCTCAAAATAATTTTTGGATGGCACTTTATTAAAGTTATCAAGACGTATAGCTTTGGTCTGGTTGTATGGGAGACAAAAAAAGGCATGACATCCCTTAACACTTGCATATGTGGGTACATATCGGTCGTGTCTCTCACCTCTTTGGATTACTCACCCCACAGATGATTTGAAGTTTCGTGGCCCCAGAGTGAGGATATTGCGGATACTCAACTTGAAAATGACCTAAAGTTCTTTGGTCGTAGAGTGAGCACATTTTCATCAAAGTTGGATCCACTCATATTATTCCTTTCTTTCTTCTTTATATATCTTTTAAATTGTATGTTTGTGTATCTTGTTTTACTACAAATCATACACCTTGTTCCTATTCTTTCATGTTTATGTTGGTTTGATGAAATATCTCAGATTCTGAGGGCTTGGCCACCTCCTTTGGTCATTTTCATACTTTCTCATCCGCATTAGTACATTTGGACTCCTCTTGAATGTCTACTTTCATGTGAGTTTGAAGCAAGTTCATCCTCTCACTAAAGTGGGGGCTAAATGTAGTGTTGAAAAATTTTATCACTTACATTTTCACAATTTATGTGGGGATAATCAATGATAAATTAGACTTAATGTCGCATTGATCTAGTGTTGTGATGAGTTTTACACATCCACATTAGGTTTTGGGCTCTTCTAAGCTAAATTAACCTAACTCTACCTTAATTTAATGTTGTAAACTATATTTATTTATACCTTCATATTAAATTTAAGGGGATTGTAAACTAAGGTGGACCTAATCTAGTGTTGTAATGTGTTTTACACATTCACATGGAATTTATGGCCCTTCTAAACTAAATAGACATAATTTTTCCTTAATTTACTATTGTAATGTGTATTTAATTAACACTTGCACATTGAATTTTTGTCCCCCTTGCATTTATGACCTTAATATCATCATTAAAAGGCCCCTATGACCCCCATATTGTGCATACTAGGGAATATTTCAATCAAAAACCAAATAATATCAACATATAAACTTAATTTCTTCACTCCCTGACACTTTAGTTAGAAAAATAGCTCTTATGGGACCCATTCACCACTTTGGGTGAATGAGTCCCATCCAGGTAGGACTCATTCACCAATCTTGGTAAATGAATCCCATTTGAGCTATTTCAAGGTTTGAGTAGGAAAGACTGGGTTTTAAGTTCAAATTTATTCTATGCAAGCCTTGGGGATCTAATAAACATTCATTTGAGTGCATTTCCTATATAATAAAGCTTTCAAATCATTATTTCAAAAGTCTACATGTTATCAAGCAAAGCAAGGAAGAGTTAAGCATTCCAAGACTTCACAAGATCATCTAGAGAACACTCAAGATCATTTGTAAGGCATTCAAGGGTAGAATTCTTCATCAATTGTTGTAGAAATTCAAGATCCATCATCATGTCAAGAATATTAAGTATCAATCATGTTATTGAGCTAGTGTTGTGATGTAGCATTGAAGATCCAAGATCAAGAATTGTTCTACACTTATCTCAAGGTCAAGATCTACATCCTTCATGGTCGTTTCATGTTGAGTTGCAAATTTATATGACATCAAACTAACAAGGAATCATTCAAGGTATCATTTTTCATATTTCATATCCTATGTTTCATGTTTCATGTCCTTATTTCATTGTTCCATAATTTGGTTTAATTACCTAAAAGCAATTTGACAAAGACAAACCCCTATTGTCTAACAATCAACAATTTTTCTCTCCCTTTGTGTGATTGCAGATCTAGGTGCTTTGAATACTTGAAGATCATTAAGGATTAGGGTACAAGCTTGTTGGAGTTGTCTCCCCATTTGCAAGGTCATAATATTCATCAAAAGGTCACCTACAACCTTGAAAATAGAGTTTCAGATCTAGAAAACCTAGAGAAGTAGATTGAGTAGACTAAGAGGTATAGATTAGAACTTTGAAGTTCTAGAAAATCCAAACTAGACTCATTCACCACAAGTGGTGAATGAGTCCCACTGTAGGTTTTTTTCAAAGATCTTTGTAGATTTAGATACCCTTTTTCCCAAAACTTGCTCTTGTCTTGAAATCTAGAACTGGGACTGATTTTCCCAAAATGGAGAATGAGTCCTAGTAGACCAAGATTTTAGGATTTGTAGAATTTATAGTCTCCATTCAAGTCTCTACAAGTTTCCAGGTGTACACCTTCTATTTTGCAGCTTTTTGGTTTGTTTTACACACTTTTCTAGGTCATTTTGTAGGTCATTACATCAAACTAGGGTTTAGTGTTGCATCTTGCATTTCATTAGTCTTTCCAAGTCATTACTTGGTGGTGAACCCCTCTTGTAATCTGAAATCATATCCTAAGACACCTTATTGTTACATCTCTCCCTCCATTCTTTATTGGATTGATATATCTAAAGCGTCCTTGAGTGTAGCAAGTGTGAAATGGGAACCCTATCCTTATACTATATTCTTCAAAGGTGGGGAGTAATATTTACATGAATACAAGCTCGCTGGTGAACTAGTATTACACTAAGTCGATATTGATCACCCTAGTTCTCATCTACTTATTTTATTATTTCTGCACTTACTTTTTGTACCTTATCATTCTATCTTTTTTGTTAAAATCAGTTAGCTAGACTATTAAGTAATTTTTTGGTCTTTTCTATTGTACTTTACATTTTCTGGTCGTATGGATGCCAGCATGCCAGAGAGACACCAGTGTCTTGTGTTGTTATCCCAGACCCACACTGTTGTCCTCAGATAGAGAGTTGTCTATGGTATATTTTTTACTCCAAAAAATTGGCTCATCTAGCCCTAAGTAGATTTTTGGAAATATAGAGTGACAAAATCACTTCATAGTGCTCTTCATTCTTGATCCTCATCCTAAGACATCCTTTAGAGTGAGGTAAGTTAGGGTAGCCCTCCACTCTCAGCTCTTCGTGACTTGGAGCCTTGACATGGTTGGTCCCCCTCTCTTACACTATGTTCCATGAGAACATATGTTTTGAAGATTGATATGCTCATACATTTATCAAAATAACTCAAATCTTAATCCTCCAAAATACCATACTCAATTATATATCCCCTAGGTACCTTTAAAATTCTCAACTTTCGTATATATTCCCCATATTTGTCTTCTTCTTTCCACAATTTTTGAGCATATTGTTTTAAAGAATTTTCAAGCTCACGTACCTGATTATACCACTTATGGCCTATAGTGAATAGTTCCTCCACCTCTTTCTTGAGAGTACCAAACCACTTATCCATCATTTGAGCTTTCCTTTTCATCTCGCTCAGCTCATAAACTTCCTTCTAGCTCATTAACACTAGGACTTCTAATGGTGTTGGTTGTTAGGAAGTAGAAGTGGTGAGTTACTTCAAAAAAATTCTCATCTTCCCTACTTTATCCTTGAGCTCATCCTTGGCCTATTTATCTTTGATCATTCTTGACTTTGTTGAGGTGGCTATAATGTCAATAAGATTCATCTATTGAGTCCTTATTTTCTTACTTAAATTGATAGTACTAATTTGATAATATGAAGCTTGTAACTCCCTATCATCATTGATGCAAGATCAAATGGCATTGACCTTCTACAACACCAAACAAGTTAGAATAAAAAACCACTTATTCCTCAAAACCTCAAGAACTAGCCTTCTCAGTTTGATTCTGCCCTCTCTACTAGGTCTGCAAACTTGATTTTCTTAACTTTTTTCCTCAATAGTTCTCTCCCTAACCTAACACTTTACTATTTTTAATACCCTTCAAGGCCATATTAAACATTTACCAAAACAAATATCAACTCCTTTGGAACTAATGACTCAAAAACCCAACGAAACACTATCCTAGTAGACCAATTAGGTATGTTTTTCAAAGAAAATCCCTTTTAATCTCTTCACCAGCTTGACACAACCATCTAGATCTTAAAGATAGATGAAATAACCCTAGATCCACCAAGATTTAGTACCCTAAGCTTCCTTATACTCGCTATTTCAAGAAACCCTCATTTTCCTTAGGTTTTGGTAGGGTTTATTCAAACTCATGATCCCAAAACACTTAAAACCTTATAAATCCCTCCAATGCTCTGAAAATTGCCTCTAAAAACTCATAAAACTCTCACAAAGACTCTTCACTCAACCTTTCTTCAAACTTACTCTCAAACCCTCATCTTTCACATAATTTTTACCAAATTTCATGGGACAGTCATGTTTTCTTCACTCTGAATTCTCATACAAACACTCCTAACATCATACCACCCTAAATTATAATATTCCACACCAATCCCACTTAGTCACAATAAACGCATAAGGGGGGATGGATCTTACATCATGTTTAAGACTTCAAACTCCTCAAAGTTAATTATAGACCCGTCAACAGAAAAATGAACCAAACTCCCACCAAAATGTGAATTAAGAACTCAAATTAAGTGAAAAAGAAAGTTAATATGTTCCCCTTTAATATTAAAAATATTTCATGCATCTACTTTCCCTGTACTGGTTATACACCTACTAGAAAGTGAAGAAAAATAGAGAAAATTCTATAGAAAGCACTTTAAAACAGAGATTTTTTACTCAAATTCTTCAAGAGAGATTACTTTAACATCCTCCACCATATTTAAACTTATCTCCTCATCCCCCAACTGCTTCAACTCCCTCCAATGACCTTTCAAATCCAAATGACCATTGGCCTTCCCAATACAAGTGTTTTGCACTTAATAACAATTTTACAATTTTCATAAATACCTTTTTACATTTTTCCACATAATAGACATTATTTAAACATTGTAACCCCCTAGAATACTTAGACACACCACCTAGTGGCATTCACGGACTTAATTTAAACCAAAAGACCTAACTTCTAACTTGGCTCAAGGTTATAATAACCTACCCTTACAAAATCTTGCAACTTGAGCACTATTTTTTGACAATATTTAAACTCTTCTACAAAGTTAACAACTTAATTCCACCCTAATGGTCAAATGGAACTTATTGAAAAAAATAATGACTACAAACCATAAATCAACCTACCTCCAATCACTTTGATCACATGTAGACCCAAGTAGATTGGTGCTCTTGTGCTATACAACCGCCCTTAAAAGATTTCCAAGTCTCTTGGAAAAGAACCTTTGTCTGCCCCATCTAATGCTTTATATCCTCTTGGCCTTCCTATTCTCTCTTCCTCTTCCCCTGTGTCATACCCTACTTTCTTGCATCTTCACCTCTGTAACTATCCTTTTCAACAACTATGATTTCCTTCTTGTACATAGATTGCCCTGCCATATGTCTCCTTACTTCCCTTCTTCTCATGACTGTCCTTTTTCCTTTTTAACCTTTTGTAAATACACTTTTCCTAAGTTCATTCCATTCTTCCTCTTTATCACACTAGAAACTAATCACTTCTCCTAGATCCGCCTTCATCTTCTCTTGCTCTTTTATACCCAATTTTTGTCTTTCCATGACCCCTGCTCTAACAAATCTTCCAACCACTATGTGCTCACTATTTGTCTACCTCTTCTTGTCCTTAACAATGATAGGATAGTGTAATATCCCAACCACTATTCCATCTTGTTTTTTCAATGCTTTCTATGCAAATTATGCCTCAGAAACCTTCATTTCACTCTCTTTGTTATTCCTCTTAACTATAGTAGTTTGCAATCCCTTTGTTTTCTCTTTCCCTGACTTAGAAGTGGTTACACTTGTCTTGTTTCCTACCTGCTTCTCTTCATCAACCCTTTCAACCTCTTTCTTTCCAAAGGTAATGACCTTGAATAACTTATCCTAATCTTTTCCACCTTCTTGTATTGGTTTTAGCATTAAATTGAAACCATCTTTCAAGATCTTGTATGTGTTAGTTCTCCCATCATATGTTGAGTTCCTATCAAATTTCCATGACCTCCCAAGGAGTAAATGGGAACAAATCATTGGTAAGATATCACAAAGTACTCTATGCCTATATGCACCAATGTGGAATTCAAAAAATTCTTGCTCCTTAACAAGAATACTTTGATCATCACTCACCCATGAAGCTTTGTATGGTGTCTTCTTAGGGATCCTCTCTAGCTGCAACTTGTCAACCATTTAACAAGACACTAGATTATCTGTAGACCCTGAATCAATCACAATTTTACACACCTTACCTTTACACTTACAAGTTTTCTTGAACAATTTCCTTCTATGAGCCATCTCCTCCTCCTTGGGTGCTTGAAACAAAGTTATTATCATCATCAAATTCTCTCCAATTCCAGATGCAACATGTAAGGTATTTGAACTTGAACTCTCACATTCATCCTCTTGTGCAATTTGAGCTCTCCTTTCATTCTTTCTTTATCCACTACTTGATGAAGTACCAAGATTCTCTGGACATTTTCTAGGAAGGGTGGCCATACTCATTACACTTGTAGTATCTTCCTAAGAACTTTCTTTCACTCCCAGTGCCACCTCCAAATCTTCCTCTTGATCCCCTAAATCCACCTATGAAATATGAAAATTATTCTTGTCCTTTTTGTGCATCACCTTGGCCTTCATTGCTTTGCCTTAGAGAAGTAAATGTGCTTCTACCTCTTGAATTTTTTCCCCTTCCTATTATTGACTTTTCTTGTCTCCTTTTAACCTTTTCTTTTTCCCTTATTGCCAGCTGATAACATTTTCAATGGTTCTTGGATTGTGCATACTAATTTAATATTGGATGTTATATCTCAACCCACTAAGGTACTTCGCTACTTTCTCAGCATCATCAACTACATGTCCAACTCTAATGATCAATTTATAAAACTCATTGGTGTAGGGCTTTACATCCATCTCCATTTGCTTCAAATCTTGAAGTTTCTTTGACATTTGAATGGCATAGTCTCTTGGCAAGAATTTTCCCTTTAACTTAGCTACCATCCTATCACATGAATAAATACTTGACTTACCTCTTCTTCTCCTCTCAGCCTGTTCAATGTCCCACCAAACTAAAGCATGCCCCTCCAATTTATTTTTGGCTATCTTCACCTTTTCATCATTAGAAACTTCTTCACACTGAAAGAAATTATCTAAAGTAGAAATCCAATCTAACAAAGACTCTTCATCTGAAGTGCCATCATACATTGGTAATTCAACCTTTACCTTATTCTTACTTCCTTTTACAGCCTTCAAAAGTCTTTCCATCTTTTTTTCTTCAGTATCTAACTCTTCTTCAACATATTCAAAGTATTCATCCTCTTCATCTTTAGTTTCACTGTCTTCACTCACAATCACTCCCCTATCTTGTCCTGTCTCAACATCTTCCAACCTTGCTCTAGATCTCTTTTGAAGTTCTGGCATCTTTCTTATCTCTCTTTCCATCTTTTCTTCCATCTATTGCATCTTTCTTACTACATTATCCTTCTTTGGAGGCATCTTAACATTGTGACAATCCAACTTCCTATCTTCTTCTATTCAATCAACAATCTTCAATCTCCAATGACCTATTCCCTATTGATCTAATACCACTTTGATGCAAGATCAAATGATATTGAATTTCTACAACACCAAACAAGTTAGAATAAACAACCACTTATTCCTCAAAACCTCAAGAACTAGCCTTCTCAATTTGACTCTTCCCTCTCTACTAGGTCTGTAGACCTGATTTTCTTAACTTTTCTCCTCAATAGTTCTCTCCCCAACCTAGCACTTTACTGTTTTGAATACCCTTCAAGGCCATATTAAACATGTACCAAAACAACTATCAACTCCTTTGGAACTAATGACTCAAAACCTCAAGGAAATGCTGTCCTAGTAGATCAATTAGGTCTGTTTTTCAAAGCAAGTCCCTTTTAATCTCTTCACCAACTTGACACAACCATCCAGGTCTTAAAGACAGATGACAAAACTCCAGATTCACCAAGATTTAGGACCCTAAGCTTCCTTATACTCGCTGTTTCAAGAAACCCTCATTTTCCTTAGGTTTTGGTAGGGTTTATTCAAACTCATGATCCCACAACACTTACAACCTTATGAATGCCTCCAACACTCTACAAATGGCCTCTACAAACTCACAAAGACTCTTCACTCAACCTTTCTTCAAACTCACTCTCAAACCCTCATCTTTCACACAATTTTTACCAACTTTCACAGGACAGTCATGTTTTCTTCGCTCCAAATTCTCATTCAAACATTCCTAACATCCTACCACCCTAAATTCTAACATCCCACACCCATCCCACTTAGTCACAGTAAACACAGAAGGTGGGATGGGTCTTACATCATGTTTAAGACTTCAAACTCCTCAAAGTTAATTACAGACCTGTCAACAGAAAAATGAACCAAACTCCCACCAAAATGTGAATTAAGAACTCAAATCAGGTGCAAAAGAAAGTTAATACGTGCCCCTTTAATGTTCAGAAGATTTCATGCATCTACTTGCCCTGTACGGGCCGTACACGTGCTGGAAAGTGAAGAAAAACAGAAAAATTTATGTGTAATGCACACTAAAACAGAGATCTTTATTCAAAATTCTTCAAGAGAGATTACAACAACATCTTCCACCCATATTTAAACTTATCTCCTCGTCCCCCAACTGCTTCAACTCCCTCCAACTACCTTTCAAAGCCAAATGACCATTGGCCTTCCCAACACAAGTGATTTGCACTTAATAACAATTTTACAATTTTCACAAATACCTTTTTACATTTTTCCACATAATGGACATTCTTTAAACATTGTAACCCCCTAGAAGATTTAGACACACCACCAAGTGGCCTTCATGGCCTTTATTTAAACCAAAAGACCTAACTTCCAACTTGGCTCAAGGTTATAATAACCTACCCTTTACAAAATCTTGAAACTTGAGCACTGTTTTTTTGACAACATTTAAACTCTTCTACAAAGGTAACAACTTAATTCCACCCTAATGGTCAAATGGACCTTATTGACACAACTAATGACTACAACCCCTAAATCAACCTACCTCAAATCACCTTGATCACATGTAGACCCAAGTAGATTAGTGCTCCTGCACCCATATAGCTTACGCCCTTAAGAGATTTCCAAAGTCTCTTGGAGAACCTCTCCTTTGCCCCATCTTATGGCGATATCCTCTTGGTGCTTCCTTTTATATAGCTTTCTCTTCCCTGTTCCATACCATGTTGCCTTACATCTTCACCCTCTACTCAACTATCTTCGAAAGCAATAGCTGTACTTTCCTTCTTGTACACATAGACTTCCACGCGTACATGTCTCCTTACTTCCCTTCTTCTCATGACTGTCCTTTTTCCTTTTTAACCTTTTGTAAATACACTTTTCCTAAGTTCATTCCATTCTTCCTCTTTATCACACTAGAAACTAATCACTTCTCCTAGATCCGCCTTCATCTTCTCTTGCTCTTTTATACCCAATTTTTGTCTTTCCATGATCCCTGCTCTAACAAATCTTCCAACCACTATGTGCTCACTATTTGTCTACCTCTTCTTGTCCTTAACAATGATAGGATAGTGTAATATCCCAACCACTATTCCATCTTGTTTTTTCAATGCTTTCTATGCAAATTATGCCTCAGAAACCTTCATTTCACTCTCTTTGTTATTCCTCTTAACTATAGTAGTTTGCAATCCCTTTGTTTTCTCTTTCCCTGACTTAGAAGTAGTTACACTTGTCTTGTTTCCTACCTGCTTCTCTTCATCAACCCTTTCAACCTCTTTCTTTCCAAAGGTAATGACCTTGAATAACTTATCCTAATCTTTTCCACCTTCTTGTATTGGTTTTAGCATTAAATTGAAACCATCTTTCAAGATCTTGTATGTGTTAGTTCTCCCATCATATGTTGAGTTCCTATCAAATTTCCATGACCTCCCAAGGAGTAAATGGGAACAAATCATTGGTAAGATATCACAAAGTACTCTATGCCTATATGCACCAATGTGGAATTCAAAAAATTCTTGCTCCTTAACAAGAATACTTTGATCATCACTCACCCATGAAGCTTTGTATGGTGTCTTCTTAGGGATCCTCTCTAGCTGCAACTTGTCAACCATTTAACAAGACACTAGATTATCTGTAGACCCTGAATCAATCACAATTTTACACACCTTACCTTTACACTTACAAGTTTTCTTGAACAATTTCCTTCTATGAGCCATCTCCTCCTCCTTGGGTGCTTGAAACAAAGTTATTATCATCATCAAATTCTCTCCAATTCCAGATGCAACATGTAAGGTATTTGAACTTGAACTCTCACATTCATCCTCTTGTGCAATTTGAGCTCTCCTTTCATTCTTTCTTTATCCACTACTTGATGAAGTACCAAGATTCTCTGGACATTTTCTAGGAAGGGTGGCCATACTCATTACACTTGTAGTATCTTCCTAAGAACTTTCTTTCACTCCCAGTGCCACCTCCAAATCTTCCTCTTGATCCCCTAAATCCACCTATGAAATATGAAAATTATTCTTGTCCTTTTTGTGCATCACCTTAGCCTTCATTGCTTTGCCTTAGAGAAGTAAATGTGCTTCTACCTCTTGAATTTTTTCCCCTTCCTATTATTGACTTTTCTTGTCTCCTTTTAACCTTTTCTTTTTCCCTTATTGCCAGCTGATAACATTTTCAATGGTTCTTGGATTGTGCATACTAATTTAATATTGGATGTTATATCTCAACCCACTAAGGTACTTCGCTACTTTCTCAGTGTTATTAACTACATGTCCAACTCTAATGATCAATTTATAAAACTCATTGGTGTAGGGCTTTACATCCATCTCCATTCGCTTCAAATCTTGAAGTTTCTTTGACATTTGAATGGCATAGTCTCTTGGCAAGAATTTTCCCTTTAACTTAGCTACCATCCTATCACATGAATAAATACTTGACTTACCTCTTCTTCTCCTCTTAGCCTGTTCAATGTCCCACCAAACTAAAGCATGCCCCTCCAATTTATTTTTGGCTATCTTCACCTTTTCATCATTAGAAACTTCTTCACACTGAAAGAAATTATCTAAAGTAGAAATCCAATCTAACAAAGACTCTTCATCTGAAGTGCCATCATACATTGGTAATTCAACCTTTACCTTATTCTTACTTCCTTTTACAGCCTTCAAAAGTCTTTCCATCTTTTTTTCTTCAGTATCTAACTCTTCTTCAACATATTCAAAGTATTCATCCTCTTCATCTTTAGTTTCACTGTCTTCACTCACAATCACTCCCCTATCTTGTCCTGTCTCAACATCTTCCAACCTTGCTCTAGATCTCTTTTGAAGTTCTGGCATCTTTCTTATCTCTCTTTCCATCTTTTCTTCCATCTATTGCATCTTTCTTACTACATTATCCTTCTTTGGAGGCATCTTAACATTGTGACAATCCAACTTCCTATCTTCTTCTATTCAATCAACAATCTTCAATCTCCAATGACCTATTCCCTATTGATCTAATACCACTTTGATGCAAGATCAAATGATATTGAATTTCTACAACACCAAACAAGTTAGAATAAACAACCACTTATTC